>ATSW01003780.1:0-17713 GCA_000444245.1 Botryllus schlosseri
AAATTTACGAGTCAATTTCAAGTCATCAATAAGTAAATGGTGTCGACTAAATCACTGTATCATGTGTATGTTCGGATAATTTGCAATGCGCCAGTGACACATGTGAGCAGTCTTTCTGTTATTGTACGTTCCACTTCCGCTGGTCCTCCATTGCTACATCACAAATAAATTAGCCGCAAATGAAATGATCACCGCTACGTTGCCGTCGTAGTAGTAGATTAATCTAATAGTTATGTTTCGTAGATGGCGCAGTGCTTACATTGCGCAGTTTTCACCTTTACCAACCTTCTTGTATGATTTAAATCGAATGAATATAGTTTATGCGTATATATTCTTACGGTTGTGTAGATGGGTAGTGTACCATATCAAATTGTTTAAACTTTTCGAGGCTTCGTATTCGGTACTCTATTTTGGCTGATAATAACAGACCGTAGCATGTAACTATGCAGTTACTCACGTATTTTATTAGCAGTTTTACGTGCGCATGTGCGATACAACGCCTTTTTGCATGTATATTTAACTTTATATTCATTATTTGACCCAAGATAAAGGCTAATTAATCTGTCTGTCACACAGCTGGCAAATTGTTATGACTTTGAATCATCACTCATACTTCGAAAATTCAATTGGACTTGAATTATGTGACTTGACTCGTGACTTGACTTGACTTGACTTGACTCGACTTGACTCGAGTCACCACCAAAAATTGGGTGACTTGACTTGACTCGAGTCACCTTCGAAAATCGATTGACTTGACTTGACTCGAGTCAAAATCTGCAATGACTCGAGATGACTCGTGACTCGAAGGTAGTGACTTGATCCCAACACTGCTGCACAGTGCACAGAGCACACACATGCACAAAAAATGCGACGCGATCTACCGCTGATATGATCGCGAAATTAGGTCATTGATTGCCGCTTACTCGGCTATCTTCGCTGGCTTGATTTATCGCATTTCCAACTAACTTAGTTCCAGTGGTTTGAAGAATCGCATCTTCAAAAGGCCCTGTGCACACTATACCAGCATTGGCCTGCGCAATCGTATCTGCGTTAGCTTAGTGTTCACGATATTATCGCTGGCCTACACAATCGCATCTGCAATAGGCCTGGTACGAAAGATATCATCGCTCGCCTAACTATCGCGTCTCGGGCTAGCATGCGTTGGCTCCTATCTCTCGATGGCTTGGAGACAATATGTATGTATGCTGATTAGCGATTGTGATTAAATAGTGACATCGCGAAACTGAATAAAATCGAATTTTCGCAAACATGTGCGTGCTTGCATGCGTAATTGATTTTCGCAGATACTTAATTCGAAAAAAAATCGAAACCCCTCATTTTTATCTCAACCCGCCCCTTATTTGTCGGCTGGCTACGCGCCTGATCACGTGAATTTCTCAAGGGGGAATTAGATCGAGCTATCATGTCGGCATCAATTCCAGTATCAGCTACTCGTTATTAAACTCCGGACCCGTATACAGGATTCCACAATTGATGCATTGCGCTTGTGAGGAGGGTGTTGCATAAGAAGTGAACATTAAATTAGCGTGATTTTCTCGTAATCGCTCGGTTAACTTAACTGATTGATTAGATAAATTCTAAATATACGAATATATCCGTTATCCGGATAGTGAAAATTATTGATATCCGAACTAAACCTTCTTACAATGTATGTTAATTCCTTAATAGGATGCGTAGAACCAATTCAGAAGAAAGGTCGGAGTCTTACATGCGTGTGTATTATAGTCCTTCAACAGCTTTATAAATAAACGTGNATGTANGANACCATATACAATGCATATAAAATGTACTANATGAANGANTCACTGTCTTCATTCAGTATCCAATTGAAAAATCCTCCCGATATTCTTGAAGTGCAAGAAAATCATTGCCTGCTGTCCGTCAATGAAAAAAATTCCACTCAAACATAATGAGTAGAATAGGTGACAGGCTTTCTGCTTTCAGTACTTGGAATAACACACGCTTAATGNGTACCGCTCAGCAGATGTATCTATAATTCCGAATAATNCACAATATATAATTTTTCAAGATGACATGGTCGCGTATACCGCAAATCATGGGATTGATCAAACCTATAACTGTAATGCGTTCAGGTATTTTTGCAAAACTCAAANGGACAATTCTTTTGTGATTCAGGTTTCACGTATGATGCCGATGTGATATCTAACATGGCGACTGGATATCTTGATACTGGGGCTGCTGCTTCGGTATTTGACTTAGGGTGGTATGGTCCTGCCGGAAATTATTATTCTACAGCAGGTAATTCATTGAGTATCAAATGGATGGTGCTAACGTTCTCGTCCCATTCACGTTTGGTATGAAAACCTCGATATTTCAGAGGTTCGTATTCTCAAACGAACCTTTGATTATTCGGCATCGTGAGCATATTTGTGGAATAGAAAATTTTTAAAACAAACCTAACAAGGTTGATAATACCTTCGTTGCCACATCCTGCCTGACTCGGAAACCTTTTTACGGTCACGNCCCAATTTGTTATTTGAAAATGNTCCNTGGTTCAACCATNAAGTTGATGANCTCANTACTTGTGCGATTTTTTTTTACCTAAAACGAAAGATTTTTACCTGAAAAACAAACAAATTTTGATGTTAAAAAAACTAATTTTAACAAAATTTTGACCTCTTGTATGTAATTTGGGTGTTTTTCCACATAATGTTAGAATTGTACTACTAATCTTCATTTCTGGCTGGAAATGTCTGTCCTTACGAAGTAGTTTGGCCTGAAAAAACGTTTTTGACTTAAAAACTGACGAATTGTTACATGAAAGAAACTTCATTTTTACGAAATCTGGACCTAAGAAGACTTCCAGCAGTTACATCACGCATTACGGTAGAAATAATCAATATTAGTTGCAGTACAACGAAAGATACTGTCCTATACATTCTCGGGTAAAAAGTGTCTGTCCTTACTAAGTAGAGCTTTCCAAGGATGGAGAAAGAATGTTCAATAGCAGCAGTTGTTGGCTGGCAACACTTAAGCTGTGCGAGTGTGCGTAGTGCGTACGCTGCTGGTGACACACTGTTTTGCTTCATTCTGACAAAGTTGTCTACATCACAATTTTCATCATGCGCTTCTTGATATAAGAACCGATGCCCACGCAGTCTTTTTTCTGTTACGATATTGCGGTACGTTGATTATAACACCATGTCAACCTATTTGTTTCATTTGACCGTTTATGATTCACAATGAGCAGACAATGGGCCGTCTACAACGGTACGCCTGGGGGGCGCTGGCGACAAGGTTAAGAAATACCTCTGTAAACCGTTAAGGTGATCTGGCGAAGTTTTCGATGTCATTCCTGGAAACATCGAAAACCATTTTAAAACACTCCACACTTNCCGAAATGATGAGGCCGAGAAAAGATTGCCAGCACGACTACCTCCTCGGACTTGCTCAATTAACTGGATCCCCGTGGGAGATGCAGACCATTGATGAAAATCTGGTAATATATATATAAGGAGTGGTCAGTAATGAAGAATTTCTACNTTTNCCGAAGACTCCAGTAGATTTTGACTAATCGAACTACTTACTCAAGTGGTTTGATTTTGAGATTANCCCCANTTCTTTAACANTTGCTTACTTTTAGCATTTTTGATTTTGTGAAGTAGAAAGTAATTTAGTGACGTATCGGCATCGGTTTTGTGAGTGAAATCATAGCAACAGTGGGGTGAGAAATCTCCTGTATCATGTCAGCTGGATATGTTTTCGAAAGTTATACCTGTTTTTAATTTCGTTAGTCATTATTCGTCGGCAAGATGCTCCCTACGATTTCGAGAGTACCCACTTCCGATTTACCACTGAAAGTTTGCGACCACTCTAAACCGATATACTCTTTAAAGCTAATTACTTGAGGACCTTTTAGACAGTGGATTAGTTTTGGCATGTATTGAAAATAGCTACTTCTACTTGTAATTAAGTAGAAATTTACGGCAATATACATTGACTTTCTACTTGATTACTACTTTGGCCACATCCGTGGAAATATATGCATGTACTTTTCTACTGTATGTACAGCAAATTGATGATTATCCTAGGCAATGATTTCAATAAATTCCGCCACTTATTGTGCTTACAAACAGTTAGAATCTGTCTAAATCGTGGCCACGACCGTTTGACTTTAAAACCAAGTTCCTCCTCCCAGATCGTCAGAAAAGAGGGCGGGCTCCCTGGGTATTCATCCAGCATGGCGTTGGTGCCCAGTCTAAAAATAGCCTTCAACGTGCTCATGTCTGGGACAAATAACGGCGAAAACGTCGCGGGTAAAATATTGCAGGAAGTGATTCCCGTGTTTCGTGAAGCCTTAAGAAGGTGCGAGTGTGAACAGACTTCTACAACTAGATAATTAATGTCTAATTCAGTGGTTCCCAACCCGTGGTACGCGAGTATTTTCTGTTTTTTTTCGACCGATAGGAGTTATTACTTAAGGTGGGGTTAATTTTGAGAAGATTGTTCTCCAATAAACTGCTGGCTGAAGGTGGCCTACTCGCACTCCACGCTACCTTCTCACGCATTCCCAGCTGCTAATTTTCCTTTACGTGGGAGTGCGAGCAAGGACTTTCATCCCTGATGACCGTAAAGTAGAAGAGACGAAACCGACTTGTTGCGCCTATGTATGACTTTCGATGCGCTGTGAGCAAACCTGTGATGAGCGGATAGTGCTTTTAAAGAATCCGAATCTCTCCGACAACTCTAGTCTCTGAGGATATTTTTCTCCCTCTCTGAAGAGCTCAATCCCAGACTCCGAAGAATCTCGTCAAGTATTCGAAACATCCATGTCGGTAGAGGTAGGCTATTCAATAACATTGTCGAGGAATTCCAAATGTACAACTCCGCTGAGAATAGTTCCGCATTAGAATATCGCTATAGTTGTATCTCTGAAACAGAACAAAAAAAATGAATCGAAAATTATACTGGCAAGCATAGGCAGGAACTAGCAAGAGTAGCACAGTTTGTAATGAATAGTCACTTCTGGTAAGATCTATCAAACGATATCCGAGGCAAAAGTTACAACACTCCGAAAATCTCCGAAAAAAATCTGTAGTAATCTCCGACTCCGCTCCGAATCACAAAACCGGCAAAAATCCGGTTCGAATACTATCCGATTCCCTCCGATGCTCATCACTGGAGCAAACGTATGCCACGCATCGACCAGCTAGTGGAAAATAAACAAATGCAGCCATCGCATTAAATAAATTGACTTTTGTTGTTTGTTGTTATTACATTATGTTGATCTTCTTGTGACTGGTGGTGAAAGAACAATTCCATGCATTCCATTAACCCTGGCTGATAATGCCTAGTTTAATAGAATTTGTTATTACATCTCACATAGGTCAAAGACGTGATTATGACGTCATATATGGTGGAGACATTGTGACCGTCTTCGGAGCGTGTAACTTTGTAGGTGGTGCGCGAGTGCATAAAACCTTAAAATGATACGTGGGTGGAAAAAGGTTGGGAACCACTGGTCTAATTAAACTGATTAGAGCGAAATACCAGAAATCTAGTTCTTGTCCAATTCAAGAAATGTTGCTATGCTCTAATTTTAATTTTAATTTAAATTCTGGTGAAGTGCGAAACGAGTCAAACTTGGTGTGCGGAAACTTGCCATTCGCTTTCCCAATCAAAATTTAGTTCAATTTTCATGTTTGCGCGAATTCAGTAATTCTAATTATACTCTATTTTGGAAACCTGTTCAGCTTTAATTCTGTATAATCCAATTTGGAAAATCTGGAAATTTTTTAGTTGTCCAACTGTCAGTGGGAAGACGTGTTACCTCACTGTGACATGATCTACAATCCTGTTTTCTATATACCTCCCATTCAGTTTGGAGCAAAAGATCACGCCTACCCCCGACCGTGCAAAATACACCGGAACGTACTCCTACTACAATCTGCAGACTCGAGTCATAAAAGAAGGGCCGGGCGGCGTCATACTTATGGAAGATCTGCAGGTCACAGGAAGATACAACACTTCGGGACTGAGTTTTATTGAAGACGGTGTCTTCCGACTGGTGATACGCGGTGAGTAGGCTAATTGGTTTGATGCGGAAATCAAAAATATCAGTATTTGACAACACCCAAGAACAAATAGAAGTAATTCAGAAATTGTGTGCAGGTGTATAGTTGTCCATAATTTGGAAAATCTCAAAATTTATGCGTATCCATGTCTCATTTTATAGATTATAGATAAAAAAAAACGGCAATGAACCTGCAATAAGTTCACAGGAAAGTCGTTAACATTTGTCTAAATGCGTTTGAAAGCAGCTGCCGTAGAGTGGGCGTGTAAGCGACCATAGAACGATAAGCAGACTAGTAATCACGAAATCACGGCGCTTGATTGGCTAGTCTGCTATGCTTCAGTGATCACGACGGTGGCGGCTTGCTGATCAGCTGGTCAAGGAGTCGGCTAACGGCGGTGATTCTGTAAGCGCATTCTAGGTTGGTCCGCAGATAATGATTTAAGATTAATTCAGAACATGTTGAGTGACGAAATACATGATGAACAAAGAATAGCTGCTTCGCAAAAACTTCAAATTCGTGACTTGATGGCTTATTGTGAACGCAACCGTTGTAGCCTGTATGCCTTGTTTTCATCGAGGGAAGCACAAAAACACGAGAATAAATATTGCAAAGGCGCTTATGCAAGTGGCGAACGAACTTCTAGTTTCAGAGGGGATGTTCCGTGATTGAATACAAATATAAAACTTGACATTGACACTACTGTGTCTGATCTTATCTTGTCGTAGTAGCCTATATAGTTGAAGTCTTAAAAGCTGTATGGGCTGTATGAATCAGCCATTTATGCTTGGCACTTGTCACATTCTTGCAGCATAATGAATCATACCCGCGAGTGCTGTCTAAGTCCTCAATGATGCCCCGGAAAAAGGTCTAAAGGCAAGCATAGACTATGTAGGTAGGACCAGCAAGAAGACCGTTCGCTTGCATTGTTTAGCATGCCCATAATGAATATTAGATCATTACCGGCTGCATCACGACTAATGCTTGAATCAAACCAGACATGGACGTAAAAAAGAATGTATTGACGCGGTGCGGTAGTTACATTTCTTTAGAGTCCCAATGTAAGCTACCTGATCGGCCCATATATCTTCTGAGCATACGGGATTGTGTCCAGAATCCATCACACATGGTGTGCTGCACCAGTTTGGCGAAAACTAATATACTTTACCTGCACTGCACCTAGAAAAGCAGGACCACTTGGCGTAATCTCAATCATGTCAGATAGGTATTTCTGGGATCTATAAGTTCACAAGCATTCGCTGTTTCACCTCTGTCATGCCTGAAGGAGGGTATTGTTGTTCTGAACCTATCGTTATCTAGTTTTAACACTAAAATTCAATGACCAAGTGTCTCATTTCAGTATTTAATCACCAACGTACAATGCGCTTACAGAATCATCATTGCCGTTAGCGTACGTCTTGAACTAGTAGAAGCACATAATCAGCAAACCGCCGTGGTCGTGATCATTGAAGCATAGCTGATTAACCAATAAAGAGACGTGATTTCGTAATTACTATTCTTCTCGCCGTTCTATGGTCGCTAAACACGCCCACTCTATGGCAGCTATACTTTCAAACGCATTTAGACAAATGTTAACGACTTTCCTGTAAGCTTATTGCAGGCTCATTGACGTTTTTTTATCAATAATCTACAGAATGAGACATGGATACGCATCTTTTTTGAGATTTTCCAAATTTTGGACAACCCTAGTGTATAGCCTATAACGAATAATAAGGCATGCCAGAATTAGTCAAGGTAGAAATTGAAAACTCAGAAAATTACTCAAGGGAGTATAATTTGAAAACCCAGATTGTGGCTTCGAAGGCGTATTTGCTTAATCGACTGTGATTGTGACGGCTCTTAAAATTGTAATATGCGGTTGGTAAAAGGGATGCGGGTTCATTTGAACACTAAACTAAGCACAAGAAAGTATAAGTGTTTTTTAACTTCAAAAATAGATGAAGCGCGACTAAAAATACACAAACACTAAAGTAGATAAAAACCACTTGATAACTCCGAATAAGTTGCTGTAAACTCCGTTAGTAACCACCCCGAAGGTTTTTCTAGGCTGCTCCTCGCCAGCTGATTCGCGCAAGCGGTTTCTTTAAAAAAGCCTATGTAGTGGGCCGTGCTGCAAATCGGCAGACGGCAGATACGGAATGCAAATAAACACAATCGCCCTGGTACAGATGACCATTGTAGTCGACAAACACCATGAATAACACAAACAAACAAATCAATGGGAAGCGAGTGGCGCAGTGTGTTAAGCAACGCCGTCAGGCAGCAATGGTTACAGCTGCGAGCCTATAGGCTCCTCCCAGATTCGTCATGTCGGAGGTTTATATAGGCCCCTTATCGCAGACCCCACTACAGTGACTCAAGTAGGTCTAAAATTACAGTGAGCCGTGCTGTAAGTCGGTAGCAAAGATCCGGCGCCAAACTGTATCGATTTGACAGGTGGAGAATACCCTTGCTCAAATCTGGATGCGCAGAATCAAGCGATCGTTCACTTCCGTGATTACACCAACGGAAGTTACAATACGTTCGATGTCCCGGCGACAATGGTTTACGGATTCAAGCGAGTTTGATGGGAAATGTCTCGTAGAAATGAATTAACCTGCATATATAGTTGAAAACTTGCAACCTACATTCATACAGTTTATTATATTCAGCCGATAATGACTCATGCAGTTCCACTTGATATAAATCGTTTGTGTTCACGAAATAAATGCTCACTGCTCAGTCTTTATATTTGCGGTACTGGTGATGTTGGGAGACACAATAAACGAAGAGGACATCGCCAATACCAAATGCCGTGCTTTGCACGGCGATGACCTATAGTACTGCCCTATAGTACCCTAAGCGGGGCCCCGCCTAAGTATATTTTGATTGGTCGGTCTCTTTTTAATGAAATGTGACTTTGCAGTTGGCTAGTCATATCCTCTGTTGCTAAAATGTGCTGTCGAAATTTAACGAATTTTGCTTAAAACTTCTTCTTAGCTTTCACATATAACTGATCTTAAAACGGGTGGTTGGCTACTTCTAAAACGTTTCGTACAATTGCTACTGCATCGTAACGAATGCCAAGTCCGAAGTAGACCATTAACTCTATTTTACGGCACGATGAAGAAAGATACGTTCCGAATTCACAATAAATATATAAGTTGATGCACCATTTCTGTCATTAACTCTGATCAACTTCTCGCATTTTTTGAAACTGAGGTATAAAATCGTAATATACTTGGCGGACCGACCGGAAATCACAACTGACCGCGGGTGAGAACCAGTGCTACTGCCCAAATGACCTATAAACACCGAAGCAGCTCCCTGTAAACGACTAATAAAGCCTACTATTCTACTTGATTTGTAAAGTCACGATATACGCCCACATAATTGAGTATGACGTGACTTAGTGAGAAGGCCGATCTGTACCCATCGCTGTAGATTCGGATATTTGAACAGATGCCGCCGGGTCATGCTATAGTCAGATGCATGCAATATGTGCAGCATCCATTTGAATAATCGGCATCTCGAAGCTGTCGCGTCAATTTCAGAAGAATGATGATGGCAATCGGACATTCTCCTATCACATATTGGACAGTTAAACTGGATTGTTCGGACCAGAACCAAGAGTGAATGGGCAGTATTGGGCACGGCCTTACAGTCGATTATTCTGCATGAAAGGACATAGGCTAATTGACAAATATTTGTCCAATACGATAAGTTTAACAAATCGAACTTTGTGAGATAGACCCAGGTTATAGTGCATACATTATATGTCAATGTAGACTGTCGCAGTGTCGCAGCTCACTTCGGCTGTTCTCTGGTGCATGTTATTATATAAAGGCATAGCGTTAGCCTATATCATGGAATTCAGAGGCAGCCACAACCATTGGATGGATACTCATACGATATCTCAGCCAAGAAGTTGCAATCGCAACTAAGAAATATGACATGTATTTGAATATTTATCGCAATTATTATAAGCTTTCCTACACAGCTGCTTCATTTAAAGTCATCAATATATAGAGATGGGCCAGTCGCGGGCTAATTTGGCTCTAGTAGTCTTTTTAGTGACAGCCACAGCAACATTTGCTGCTCTTTTTGGTTGGCAGTACGCCAAAACTGAAAAATCACAGCAGCAGTCGTCAACACCTACGACAACATCGCCGATAACACCAACACAGTCGGTACCAAACGGGTGTCCGTTTTATCCGCAGCCACAGAAAATAGGTATGGGGAATCAGTTACAGAGCTTTTCATTTAGGCTGTTGCTCGCAGCACATTGAGGTCATTTNTGCTATATCACAGATATCGATGGAAACCCAGCATTTTCGAAACTCTTCAATTGGATGGACGACTACTTGAAGTCAACCTTGGATAACTTTACGAGACCATCGCTTTCTGCGAATTTGGTTTATCTCGATGAAGTTGTTTGGAAAGGAAATTTTGGAAATATCAGCAAAACCGAGCATCGCCCGCCAACGGAAGATACGATTTACAGGTTAGACGTGTTTGAATCAAAACCNGTTTGTTTGTTGAGTCACAAAACTCTGANCNCGAATTGCATATGATAAACAGCGACTGTGTTAGATNCAACGACAACGAGATACATTTTAAAATGTCGACTTGTTACCAGTCGTTGTCACCTACGCCAGTATGGCTCTGAAGTTTCCTGTTAATCCGTCAAATATATTACCATAAATCTCAATCGCTTNTTCATTAATTAGAGAAAGGANTCATCAAACTTTAATTTANTTTAANAATCTGGAACGTGTTTTTCTGTNCTGTNCTGGCCTGTAATGATGAATTCATGGTATANACTTTGGACTTATTGTACGTAACAATGCGGCGTGTTTTCTAACTGCTTAAAATANGCTACAATACAACCCGTAGTTTTAAACAGGATTTATCCTTGACAAAAGACCAATGGAACCACGTACACACANTAGCACGAGTAATATTTNAAGACAGCAGCAAATTACTCATTAAATTGATGTTACCAACATTTGCTTTTGAGTTGCATAGATATGTCGTAATGACATTTNGGGGTAATTTGGATACATTTAAGTTTTAAGATTCACCGGTCAGCGAACNTTGTTTTGAAATTTAGCTTCAGATAAAAAAAAATGANAACCACTGACCTACNCGATCTCCATTCAACAGAATTGCAAGTATTTCAAAGNTATTTCCCACNCTGCTTCTTTTCNAACTCTGGGAAGACGGCAAAGTCAATCTGTACGACCCAGTAACGAAATACGCGCCGGATTTCTCCTTACAACCACAGATGGGCGCTGCGAGCGACATTAATCTGATTGACATGGCGAGTCAGATATCAGGACTGCCCGGGTATTTAGTTCGTAGCCCGGTCGCCGACAGACTGGCTGAAATGCGTTTATTATTCAAGAGCGTTACCCTTTGACCCAATCAGCGGGTCGGCAATTTACTACGAAGGAAGCCTCGAAGACGCTCTGCTTCTGCTGGAAGATCAGNTTCTGGCCGCTGAACCAAGGACAACATGTATCTACAGGTTGCAATACTTNATTAGTTCCGATTGCTGTAGGAATAGGACCTTATATATTTATGACCTTGATGTAGTCACTNGTTNNTGTAGNCACATGGGGGTATCAATTNTNTACCCTCCAATCACGAGGTTCGTTTAACAGACCGTGCAGCAGTCANAGGTCATAAATAGTGGAAACGGGCAATATCAACATCNGATTATTGTGTTCGATGNTCAAAATGCCTGAACTAGGTATCAATTGAGCCNCATTAGNGCAGGGCAAAACGGGTGACCCTTTTCATTCACACTGAATTTACACAGAAGATANCACAAAAGAACAGACGAAATATACACGTGTGAATATCAGTTTCATAAAGTCGANCTACNCGCAATCCAACTACTCTCACGTGANCTCACTTTCCTCTTAGCAACTTGGCTTACCCGTTACTTGGAGATATTTTGGCAAGNAATTTCAGCGACGGAAATTTCACAAGATGGGCACAGACGGATGTTGTTGATAAATTGGAACTTGACAACACNGGTAAGAATTNATCCTCGTCGTATACAATATGTAGTTACTATAACGCAGTCATTTCAGGAAATATGTTTTGACCATAAAATGTATGTTACTTCCTTAATATGATGCGGATAAATAATTCAGAAAAACGGTGGGAATCTTACATGCGTATAGCTCTGCAAAAGATTTAAAAATAATCGTGCGTGTTTGAAACCACATACTATATATATAGAGAGATATATGAAATATATAAGGAGTCTCCGACTTCCTTCAGAATCCTATTCGATAATTCCTCCGAGAGTCTCGAATATCCAAGAAATTCATTGCCGGCCGTGTATCAGCAATGAATAATCATCTGTTCAACAAAATGAGTAGACTCATTTTCAGGCTTTCTGCTTTCTTTTCTCTCAAGATAACGCGGCTGTGTATCGCACATGATCAAACATAACAAGCTGAATCATTTACAATTTTTACACTATATTTTCTCAAGATGAAATGGCCGCGTACCGCACGCGTTAATTGTTTCATTTGTATATGCAAATCTCAAATTAACGATTCTTTTGTATTTCAGGTTTTACATATGACGCCGATGTGATATCTAAAATGGCGACTGGATATCTTGATACTGGCGCTGCTGCTTCGGTATTTGACTTGGGGTGGTATGGTCCTGCCGGAAATTATTATTCTACAGCAGGTAATTGATTGAGTATCAAAGGGATGGTGCTAACGTTGTGTTCACATTCACGTTCGGTGTGTAGACCCCGGTATTTTGGAGGTTCGTAATCACAACGAACCTTGGAATGGTCTGCAATGTGAGCATATATTTTTCAAATAGAAGAATTTCAAACAAGGTTGATCTAACCTCCGTCACCACTACCTCTTTGACTCGGAAACCTTTTTGTGGTCGCGGCCCAATTTGCGGTTTGAAAATGTTCCATGGTCCAACTATGAAATAGGTAAACTGATTACTAAATAGAGGTCGACACCTTCGCCAAGCTCCCAAGCATAGCCTACTTGTACAAGCAACCAATCTAGTTTGAGTTGACGTTTTTTTGAGTAGTTCTTGTGGATTTTGAAAAGTGAGTAGTTGTAGTCTTTTATTTCATAGTTGTGCATTTTGAAAATAATTTAGTTGTTGTAGAACAAAAGCAACAACAACAACTATAAACACCGTGTCCTTGTTTAGCCTGAATCGCGATTGCAGCCATTGTTAGCTTCGAGTCACCATTGCTAATAGAGGCGTAGCCAGGTGGTGGATTATTTTTTTTTTGGGGGGGGGGAGAGATCGAAACTTCTTCCAGTTCAAACTCGAAACACCGTCCTTGAGAAAGACCGATTCTATCTCCAACATTCCTTATCTCATTTGCAATTCGGTGATTTGTACTCGTGTTTTAGTTGGTTAGCTGCGGATATTTATGGCCCATTAGTTCTACTTCTTGTCCTAATTGAGAGTTATACAAAGTGAGTGCGATAGTTCTGGTTCTAGTTGCGCGATTTGAAAGTACAGTAGTTTACAGGTCTGTTTTCAAAACCTAATACTGGATACCGCACGACATATCCGGAAAGCTGATTCCTAAAATGGTGCACACACGGTGTCTTTAAACCGTTAAGGTGATCTGGCGAAGTTTTCGATGTCATTCCTGAAAACGTCGAAAACCATTTTAAATCACTCCACACTTTCCGAAATGATGAGACCTAGAAAAGACTGCCAGCACGACTACGTCGGCGGACTTGCTCAAATGACCGGATCCCCGTGGGAGATGGAAACGATTGATGAGAATCTGGTAATATATATAGAGAGAGAGAGATACTGAATTGGTCAGTAACGAAGTACTTGAACTTTTTTGGAGTACTCAAGTATATTTCGCCTATACTTGTGTACTGCTTACTCAAAGGGGTTATGTTTTGAGATTACTTCCGCTTCTTTACCAGTTACTTACTTTCTTCATTTTTGATTTTGTAAAGTAGAAAAGAGTTTCGTGATATGTATGCATCGATTTCGCGAGTGAAATTGTCATATCAAATCAACTGCGAGGTAGAAATCCCCTCAATCATGGCGACTGGATATATTTTCGTGAGTTAAACCCACATATATTGTCGTTAGTCGTTCTGTGTTCGTCCACGGCATGCACTCTGCAATTTCAAGAGTACCCACTTCCGGTTNCGACCNCTNAAGATTCATATCTNCGTTTTAAANTACNTACTTTTGAGNACTTTAANGCCTTCGTTATCTACTTTCGTAGTTGTAGTAGTTTTGACATGTATTCAAAATCGCTACTTNTACTTGCANTTCAGTAAAANTTTACGCCAATACATTATCTTCTATAATACTTGACTACAATTGTTGACTACTTTTACCACTTCTGCACTATAGCAAGTTGATTCATATTCTGTACACATATCATTTCAATAAATTCCNTCACATANTGTGCTTACATGTATNCANACAATTNTAATCTGTCTGTCCGTAAATTTTTAAATCGTGACCACGAACGGTTGACATTAACAAGAAATTCGGCTTTGCAGATCGTCCGAAAAGATGGCGACCTCCCCGGGTATTCATCTACCATGGCGTTAGTGCCCAGTCTAAAAATAGCTTTCAACGTGCTCATGTCTGGCACTAGAGGCGAAAATGTCGCGCGTGAAGTGTTGCAGGAAGTGATTCCTGTGTTCCGTGACGCCTTAAGAAGGTGCGAGTGTGAACAGATTTGGAGAACTAAACAATGCCAGTTGTCTAATTGAACTAATTTGAGCGAAATTCCGGCAATCTAATTATAATCTAATTTGCGAAATGTTCCTATTTTATAATCTTAATTCTAATGTAAATTCTGATTTTCCCGATGTACAGAAATTTGCAATTAGAATGCTTATGATTTGATATATAAAATTAACTTGATTTTTGTAGTATTTCTTTCTCATTCATAGTTTAATTTAATTTTCAAGTTTGTTCGAATTCAGTAATTCGAATTCTAATGTCATTTGGAAATGCTGAATATTTTGCAGTGGTCCAACTATACCTGTGAAGATTCGTTTCCCTATCGTGAGATACTCTCTAATCAGGTTTGCTAAATTCCCGCAGTTTGGAACAAAAGGTCACGCCTACTCCCGACCGTGCAAAGTACACCGGAACGTACTCATACTACAAACTGCAGACTCAAGTCATAAAGGAAGGGCCGGGGGGCGTCTTGCTTATGGAAGACCCGCGAGTCACAGGAAGATACAACACTACCGGACTGAGTTACGTGGAAGACGGTGTCTTCCGACTGGTGATACTCGGTAAGTATTTGGTTTGATGTGGAAATAAGTAATATTACGATTGTCCGGAGGTGTTTAAAGTAGTCATTTACAATACCCACGAATAAATAAAAGTAATGCCGACAATTTCTACAAGTAGACGTATACAAATACAACGAATATTAAGACATGCTACAATTATATAGTCAAGGTAGACTTTGAATTTTAGAAAACTACTCAAGTGAGTATAGTTTGAAAAACCATATTGCCACTCCGAAAAGTTATTGAGTTATCGACTGTGACTAGGTTTGCATTTAAAATCAAAGTTGTTTTAAAACACTTTGTTTAAAACATGTTTTAAACAGTATTTTGAACAAAGGCCTTTAAAAAATGTTTTCATTTTCAAGTTGTAAAACTATGCCATAATTGTGTAAATACTTTCCAAAAAACATGTTGTATGAGCCTACGGACAATTACCACCCGATATAGCCGACGTATATATCGATATGGGATGGTTGGAACCCTCAAAATAGTTGTGACTTCATGGTTTAAAAATAAAACAATAAAAACCTGTTTTGATTATGTTTGTTTTAAATTGATTTTTGTTTTAAATGCAACCCTGTGACTAACCTCAAAATTGTAAGGTGTGACTAACGGAGAATGACGAATGACACAATACGAATATTGGTGTATTTTCGAAACTATCTTGAGTTTCCGTGATGCGAAGGATACGTTGCCCGGTATAGGTACGGTGATTGCACTCATAAAAGGCACGCGAATCCATTTAAACACTAAACTAAACACTAAAAAGAAAGTGGTTTTTGACTTTTGACTAGATAAAGTGCAAGTGGAATTACTCTAACACTTTGTTTGTTTGTTTTGTGGTATTCATGGTGTTTGTCGACTACTATGGTCATTTACGCCAGACCGATATTCTTCTTATTCTCCGTAACTGCCTACTTTTAGCACCACCTCTAGGCTTTCGTAAGACACCGCTGACGCGGATGAGTAGGCCAATAGCAACGTAGTTGAGAATTGAAATTCACTTGCACACTCCGGATAAGTTGCTGTTAAGCCGTTACATACCATCTCCGAATTGACCATCATAATATCACCACCACATGATGCGGAGGCCCAAATGTCTATCGATTTGACAACATTGACAGGTGGAGAATACCCTTGCTCAAATCTGGATCCGCAGAATCAAGCGATCGTTCACTTCCGCGGTTATANCAACGGAACTTACAATATGTTCGATTTCCCGGCGTTGTTCGTTTATGGATTCAAGCGAGTTTGATGGGAAANGTCACGTNAAACTGACTAAANCAGCGTATAGTTAGGCTACTACTTGAAACTTAACATNTGTATTGNTTATTATTCNACCACTTATGATTCAGTTGCACTTGATCTTGATATAAATNGGCGTNNTATTGAATAAATGACTCGTAGCCTTATTTTCGGTATTACTAGTGATGTGGGGGAACACAATAAACGAANAGGATATCGGNAATAACAAATGTAGCGCTACGCACGGCAATGACCTAGTACTGCTAATGTAAGCATTTCCTTAGTGTTCGTGAGAGTGTTATGTCGTGGTCAGGTTAGTCTTATATCAGAATGACAATAATGAGGGTGAAAAGCATAGCAACGCTCGTCTTCGTATCTAGTGCCATAATATATTGCCTATATTACACAGTGCTTCATGAGTACGCAGATATGAAGCGAACTCTCAGATTGAAGCGCGGTGAGATTGGAAATATTTTGTGAGAAATACAATATGATGTATGCCGATTATATAAATTTCCGTACTCGCATAGATCATCGGAGACACAGAGCAAGATCCTTAGCCCAGAGAAGATTTGTCAACAAGAGTGGTTTTTACTACAGAGTAATGCATTTTTTGTTAATATAAACATAACGTTCATATGAACTGAAATTATTAAATATGGGCAGGGATCGAATAAAATGTGCATGGATTGGATCCGGGATATGACGTGGATCGGACAAGGTGCAAAACCGGACCCGATCTTTAAACTCAGTCCTGACCACTTTTTATATCCAGCCACGGTAAATGGGCCGAGCAATGAGTTCATAGGTTTCCAAGAAGCAATTTTCATAGCAATAAAAACCAACAGGTAAGAACAATTAGTGAATGGAGATGTTATAGGGCAGGGATGTCAAACTCAAATTGCATCGCGGGCCGGATTCAAGCCTTCAAATCGCTCGCGGGCCGGGCGAGTCAAGTGATTAAAAATGTTACCTCGTCCCGTTGCTTCTCGCTTGAATATTTCATTATCAATAATATAAAGAATACACGGATTATGGGGGTTATATTCTAGCAAGCAGACTTAGACAACTAGATAATTCTATTTGTCTAATTTCACTAATAGAGCGAAATGCAAG
>ATSW01003782.1:0-11583 GCA_000444245.1 Botryllus schlosseri
CCCTCGGGTCACATAATGCAACAATGCTGATGCGTTTTAAACGTCGCTAAATGTACCAACTGAGGCAATCAAAGTATATAATACTCCCATAAAATCAATATCTTCCGTGGCTTTGCCAACAATTTTGACGAGGACTTATCAGGGAATATACGCTTACCTCTTAAACGGTCTAGGCCAGACCGGACAATGTATTCGGCGTCTGAGCATTGCGACATTGATATTGAGCAGAGTGGCAAATGGGTTTCTATACTTGCTACCGATATTACCCCATTAAGAAGTTATACAGCAGTAGCCAACCCCTCAATCGCACGGATTTGGCTTTAATGATGTAGTAAAGTTATTGAGTCAAGATTGACTCCGTACGCCTTCTCGAATTTTTACATCAGGAAACGATATCAATCCTATTGATTGGTTTAATAAGCATCATTCGCTGACACGTATTTCGCTCGTGATCTTGTGTGATTGCGGGCCAAGCTCACAGCAGATAGTCACTAAATATTCACAAACGGAAAGCTGGATATTTCGAGCAAACTTTTGTAACAAAGTAAGTAAAACTTTTGAGATTGTCAATAGGCATGCTCGTTTAGTGTTCATTATTAATACTGCCAGCGCCATGCATAGAGTGGCCCGCAGTTGAAATGCAATAAATTTGAACCAAAGATGTTATAATGTTTTAATTGTAATATATGAAAAATGTTCACAGTGCAGAACCTACCAAGGTTCTGTTGTGAACGCGAACCTCTAAATTTCCGAGGTTCACACACAGAACACGAACGTGAACCTCACGTTCACACCATCCCTACTTACTACTATGACTCAGCCCTCGTCGTATTGCTACATCCAATCCGAGATCCTGTCGAAATAATCGAATACAGAATGAGAAGTCATGTTCAATTGCTGTTTCCGAACATCGCAACCTTATTTACAGGCAATTCAAGAGAGGCTCAGGAAATAGAATAATACCTGTCCACCGAGTGGACTTGGTAGCCCTGTGCAAATACGTATCCTGCGTCACTGTCGATCAGTTTCAACGGGCGTGTAATTCCCACATTGATGGCGTTATTAATATCAGGTATTTCAATTTAATATTTGCAGTATTCTGACATTAAAAATTTCTGGCGACTTTCATTTGGGTCCGGAATAGTTTTGCACATGGCCGATCAGAGTACGGATGAAGGTCCACATGAAAAGGATTTTTAGAAGTGTGAAATCTCGCTCTATCAATGAGAACGTCTGTCTTGGTTATTAGAGTCCCGGTTATTTTTCTTCCTTGGCCCAATCCCGTATCANCGGGTCATGGGATATTTAAATGTCAATTAGAATGTCACCCGGCCGTATTCAATCAGATGAGTTGGCCAACGAAGGATATACATTGTTAGAATATATACTTGAGATCGACTTTCGGCTTTACTATTCAAGTCTGTCGTGAGAACCAAAACAACCGTTATCATTTTACATTTAATGAGGCGAGTGAACAGGAATGNTATTCACCTCTATTGTGAAGAATCTTNCTGGTCTCCCATTNAAATNNTATTAAGTAGAGTGTTGGTAAATAGTAATTGTAGTGGACCAGGGGCGTTAAACCTTTTTGCTATTCACGGCCGCATTTCAATTACTATACAGCAGTGNTCGGCANCACTTTAAAGAAGCGACCACAATTTGATGGACAATNAAACCAGCAATGGCCCCAAATTGTTTTCCGAAACAGAGAAAATGTTTCAAGTAATGCTGAAGCCAAATAATAGGAGTTAAGTANNNTGATNCACCAAATTATTCCAAAATTATTGTTTTTAATAAGTTTAAGTTTTTAACAATTAANACATGAACTGGATTTCAANAACACAAAATTATCAATTTNTTTAAACTTTTAANTTACTCTGTTAATACGTGGCGTGANTTNGCATAAGCTAATCCACACGTCATGCTCTGCTTGCAACTACTGCTACAGCGTCAATTGCAAGTCGTCAAGTAATTGGTTTCAGCTAAATCGCTGTATCTTATAGCGTGATCAAGAAAACGTCTGCGGGAACAACCCCGTTTTCCAAGTTGGGCCATTTTAATGATCCACTTCATGCATACCACAAGTCAGTAGTGAACAATTCCGGTATAGATTATACGCTATTCTCGAAGGAGCCGGAACAGGCAACGGTGATTTCCTGACTCATCCATTTATTTTTTACTTTGTGTTGTCTGTTGTTGTTGTGTGTCGTATTCATGGCATTTGTCGACTACTATGGTCATTCACACCGGGCCGATATTCCTTATTTTTGATTCCGTATATCTGCCGACTTATAGCACCACTAGCACGGCCCACTTCTAGGCTTTTTGTAAGTCACCGCTTAGGCGGATGAGATGGCGAGGAGGAGCCTATAGATAAACACTATAGACCGACACTTAAGTAGGAATTCTGGAGGCGACCTCGGTCGGACTCGAGCCCACAACCCGTTGGTGTTGCAGCTGCGGATTATATACCAGTACGCTATCCCGCCACCTCTTTAGTGTAGGCTATTTAGTAGGGCGTAGCATGGACCGGAGTCGAATTGGATATCCGGCGTGATTTTCTAAATTTGGCCCGGAGCCGGTTCGGAGCCGGATCAGTACCTTTTCTGGTGCGGCCGGAGTCGGATCGGAGCCGGATCAGTACTTTTTACTAAGAATATGATAGCCTTACCCTCTTCCACCTCGAATCAATAGTTAAAACTAAGTCCAAGTTGCCATGATTTCTTCAGATAAGGGTCGGGTATGATCTTTGAGTTTTTAATGTCCTGTTTGCATGGTTTCAATCAATATTCGATACCATCCTATGAGTAGATTTTTTTATTTATTTTTTCTATTCACACAAACACAGTGGCGCTTATCGCCTACACTGCCCTAGACGGTCATTTGCGCCACGACATTATTCTCAGTATTTTCAGTCCATCAGGCCTTTGGTTTGTAATGTTTCGACGACGTCCATGATCGCTCTCTTTCATCATCGGTCACTCTCGTGTTTCATGCGCCCATAGCTTGAAATTTGCTGCCGACTTTTCGCGGGACGCACCTTCACTCTGGGCTTTGGAAACACTGCTACGGCAGTGAGGTCAGTGGCGAGGCGCCCAGAGAAACCTCCGACACATCGAAATTTGGTAGAGCTGACACACGAACCAACAACCAATGGTGTCGTGCCGCTGTCGCTTTTCACACTGCGCCACTCGCTGCCCTGTGTGTGAGTAGATAATATTCCGGATTCTAGGATTTTTCGGACCGGATAACGGTCATTTCTAGAATCCGGCGTAGGAGTCGTGCCGCAGTCGGGCCATAGCTTTAAAACACAGGATCAGAGAATTTGTCAATCCGC
This sequence comes from Botryllus schlosseri, assembly GCA_000444245.1. NCBI lineage: Eukaryota > Metazoa > Chordata > Ascidiacea > Stolidobranchia > Styelidae > Botryllus > Botryllus schlosseri. Next base: position 3,338 of record ATSW01003782.1, read on the forward strand.
TCCGCACTGCTAGCTTGTTGTCGTAGATTATTGTATTTACGACTCCGCGAAGACTTGGAGATTACTGTAAGTATTCCACGGATTACTAAAGCTTAAGAACCACTGGTTTATGCCGATGGAATTTCTGCAAAGAATAAAGTGCTGATTGTTCTCAGCTCTCAATGTTGTTGAAAAGCATGAATAAGACGACCCGACTCTTGACTATTAAGGTCGATAACCCTTGCTCACACTCCCATTTCGAGACAGGGATCTCGAGTGAAATAGTTGCAAATCTGACGTAACCCCTATGCGTCATGTAATTACGATGGTTGTAGCTACTGCAAATGACAGTTAATTATAGTCTAAAATCAAATATAAAATAGAAATAGAACCGCCGAAATCTTTGCGTAGGCTCCCACTTAAAAGGCTCTCACGAAGATTGAAATCATTATTATCATTAATATTATTTTCCTTCATATGAGTGTTGCGCAACTTTGTTGTCTTCAAGTAGATGTCAACCGGAATGGGAGAGTCATGAATCGCAATTTGAGATATGAACAATTGAACATAGACAGTGAACGATTTTCTGAGGTATGCAATCAATTTGACAAATAGAAAGTAGGATTATTGTCATGGTTATGGCAAAACTGTCAAAGTATGGACGAGTATGGAAATAAATTTCCATACCATAGGCCTACCATACCATACTTGCACATTTCCATATTCCATCCCGAAATTTCGTTCCGTACCATACCATACTTCCATACAAAACCAAACTGTGTCCTGGTTCTATGCTAGTCCGACCCGTAGTTACATTCGATTATTTCCATATTTGAGATTCATGAAGCCTAAAGATTTCACGATTATCGAGCTCGATACCAGAATGAGGCTGAATAGAGATCGAGAATCGGGCGAAGTGCTACTCATCCCGAAAAACGGTACTTCACCGTCGAGACCAAGGTTAAACTTCACAGAAACGGACATAACAAGCCTTTTCGCAAATGAGGTATTCTCTAAGAAGTGATTTGATACATATTGTGCAGTCTTAGCTAATACCTTTGCACAAACAGTGCGTATCCATTCATTGCTTATATACCTATACTAATTATACCTATATATATATACAGGGCCGTAACAGCACTTCGTCAGCCCCCCCAAAAAACTTTGGTCTTGGGCCCTCCATAGGGTTATAGACCGAACTGCCCCCAGACCCCCCTCCAGCGATACCCTGTTTACCGCTATTTATCATATTCGTTGGGAGTTTGTTTGGCGAATCAGCATTTGTCGCCTAACCGCGCGAAGCGCGGGAAATTTCAAGAATTCATGACTGAATCGGTCAGTATGATCGGGAATTGCATATGTATTGTTATCAATTTTTGTCTTCTCTCTGCTCACGTAATCAGATTTGCCGGTAGAGCTGAGTGAGGTGTGTTTGAAAAGGTAGGACCACTCAATAATAATTAAACATCTTCGGGCGTATACCTGTTGGCAGGAACGAAACAGCACCTCGTCAGGCCCCCAAAAACGTGGGTCTTAGGCTCCCATAGGGTGATGAAACGATCCCTCCATCACGTTGTTCGCGTTTGTCACGAAATCATTTGTACTGTATTGTGAGCCAGCGCGAAGCGCGAATATTTTCGATAATTTATGATAAAATCGGTCAATCAGATCGGCGATTGCATGTATTTTATGCTATCAATTTATTGTCCTCTCTACTCACGAAATTAGATTTACCGGTAGAGATGAGTGAAGTGTCTTGAAAACGGGAGCGCCCGTAAATAATAATTAAACATCTTCGGGCGGGCGGACCCGTTGATATGACTTCGTTACATGATGTTATTTCGTGACTTCCAGTCTGCTATATCAAAAAATATAGAATCGTACAAACGTAGGCTTCTAAACTAAGAGATGCACACGATTTCAAATTGGTATTTCTTCACTGGCATAAAAATTTTCCCAGCGGGATGGTATTTGTCTTGTGAGGTTCAGATTGCAAAGACAGGAACATTCGGCGCCAGTCATTTCGGCGCCTATGAACAATGAAACCTACATGTATTTTGTATATATAAGAAAGTCTTCGGTCAGCATAAGGGCATAGACCTTTTCGGCCAAGGTTTTCTCGCTGCCGATCGTTCTGGCACACTTCTTGTAGTCGCATGTTATATGGCCTAAAACTTGATTGTATGTCTTGGTGGGTCGTGGTGCGGTGAGGGCCCAATACCCAATAACAAAGATAAATGGCTACTTGAATTCGCGCGCAGCGCGAAAAAACTTTGAAAAATTGCATTTATTAAAAAAAATACTCTTATGATTTATGCTAATTCACGAAATAATTTTGGGCCCCCTTCGAGCTCGCCCCCCTCAATTGGGGGGTTTGGGGTGCGGCAGTTACGGTGCTGTATATATATATCTACCTATACACATATATAAATGCCTATATTTGGGTTGTTCATGATTGACTGAATGTCAAGAATTCGTTGTTTTCAGCCAGTTTCCAATTTCCAGTGCCTAGGGCTGTATTTTAAACAGAGATCAACGTACAACAATCATGTTCAAATCATGACCATTGACCATTGTTAATACATGTTATTTGTTTTTTTTTGTTTTGTTTTTTACACCTCGTACACCACCTACCCATACGTCCTACCCAGACGTTTTCCATCATTTACATCCAAGTGTCTGTGGACTTGCTATGGTAAGGCTCTGTATCACTGCATACCAGCAATACCATACCAGCTGCAGAAACGCTTGTATTTATTACATTTAGTAGAATAACTTAAATAGCATTACGGGGCAGACTCAAGTTTCACCCAATTTTGTTTTGGATGCAATGCAAGTGACAAAACGAGACAAAGCGAGGATAATATGTTTTAATATATAGGCAAAGTAGCATTGCCATACCATTCTGCCTGGTTTCATTGACTCTTTAGTGAGCATGAGCACTGTCGATCATAAAACACATTATGGTTTTCTTGAACATTCATTTGTCATGTAGATACGTACATTGTACAGCCAGGCGTGAAGTCATTTTCGCCATACTTTCGTTTGCTAGGGGTAGAGCCATTGTGAAAATTTTAAAATATAACCAAGAAAGTAAACTCAAGACCAAGAAGTTGGCTATTGTTATACTGGTATTTTATTAATTTTAATTTCCTCTTGTTACAGTGGATTGTAGACTTAAGAAATGATATATTTTCAGGAATTTATTCATGCTCCCCTAGGTGGCCATGGACCACAGGCCGAGAACTCATGTGCTAGACCAGTGGTCAACAATACGCGGCCCACGATCTGATTTCATAGTCCGGAAGACCACTTGGTAAAGCATTTTGAAATGCTGAAATTGATTTCACTTTCAAAATATTTTTGTTGTTCAAATTAAGCTATTCTCTTGTGCCCAACATCACTATATAGCTGATACGACTTCGGTAACAGCAACAACCTCGACGTGCAATGGCCCAGACGCTGCCAGACCGATACGCTTACATGGCTCCGGGCTTTCCTACAAGATCTAGCTTGACGATGAAATAGTCTTTCAGGTAGTACCGTGTCTCGCTAACCTCAAAATCGATTCCTTATTCGCTGAAAAGCGCTGTCAGGTATCGTGCGCAGCTCATATTTCAAAATACGATGTAAGTGATGATCATTATATTTTCGTTGTATTTTATGGTAGCTATGCCCGTCGACAGCAAGAAAGTACTCGTGGCTGTTGAACTGTGTGACTTATTTTTTTCTCGATATTGCACTCTTTCGGCCCGCGGCCTCTACGAAATTAAAAAAAGTGGTCCGCGACCTGTTTTGAAATGGCGACCCCTGTGCTAGACTATATATACCAATGGTTCTTAACCTTTTTGGATGTGGGAGCCACAGTTCAAACTTCAGAGTAGGCATGGAGCGGCATGAAAACACTCGAGTAGGCTATAGGGATGGTTTATTGCACTTCAACTGCGGGCCACTCTATGCAATGGCGCTGGCAGCATAAAAAGTCAACACTACTCGACCATGAACCTTGACAATCTCAAAAATTCTACTTCCTTTGTTACAAAAGTTTGATCGAAATATCCAGCTTTCTTTTTGTGAATATTTCGTGACCATCTACTGTGAGCTTGACCCGCAATCACACAACATCAAGAGCGAAATACGCCACACGTGGGTCAGCGAATGATGCTTATTCAACCAATCAATGAAATTGATATCGTTGTCTGATGCAAAAATATCTACCAAGCGTACGGAGTCCATCTCGGCTTTATATGTTTATTGTATCATAAAAACCAAATCCGTGCGATTGGGGTGTTGGCTACTTGTGTATAACTTGTTAATGGGGTAAAACCCGTTTTACACTCTGCTCGACATCAACGTATAGCAACACTCATACGCCGGATACATTGTCCGGTCTGGCCTAGACCATTAAGGCGTAAGCTTATATTCCTTTGCAAGTCCTCGTCGAAATTTTTGGCAAAGCGACGGAAGATAATGATTTTATGGGATTATTATATCATTTGATTGCTTCAGTTTATACATTTGGCGACGTTTAAAAAAGTTGGTATGTACTTCAGCATTGTGGCATTATGTTGCCCGAGTCATCGCTAGGTATCGTGTACGCTAGGCATCGTGTACACTTCACTAAAACGTAGGGTTGCAATTGGTAGTATGACGTCACGTGACGTCATGAGGTCCACGTTCGCGTTCCCACAGAACCTTTCAAAAAGGTTCGCGTTCACACGAACCTGAACCTTTTAGATGTTCACACTATCCCTACTAGAGACTATGTGATAGCTCTTCATACATTCCATCACCTAATGCACAAGTTTGTGTGGGATTATACGACGAGTAAAAATCGACTTATTGCAACTTATTCTTGAGTAATGAGCCGTTATTTTGATGTTAGTGATATTATGTCGAATTTTACTCTTGTCGTAGACCAGTGGTTCTCAACCTTTTTCACCTCGCGGACCGGTAAAATTTTTAAAAATGTCTGGCGGACCGGTGCACCTCGAAAATTGAAATGAAGCCAAAATGTACAGTATGCAACCGTTTTTTGCAATTATATGGTGCTAGGGAGTGACATTTAAAGGGCTTTGATCATAATAAATTATCTTCGTGATAGCATCCATGTGATTTTATGGTAGTCAGTCTGCTGACTCGAGGTAAGATTGCCTTATCCAGATATACGTGCTACTGCCGAGAGTCGTTTACAGGCTTTCGCGCCGAAGGCCGCCGTGGGTTTAACCGACCACGCCAACTCGAACCAAGTCGAACCAACCACCTTGCCATGCTACCTTGCTCATTGCCCACTTCCATCAGACGCATACGCTACTCTGGCAACTACGAATACAATGTGTGCCGCAAGAAAACACCTTGCAGCAACTATACCGGCCATTCGGAAGTCCGGGTCGCAAAAGCACTTCGTTAGCCCACCCCAAAAAACTTTGGTCTTGGTCCCCCACAGGCAAATAAGCCAAACTTGTGAGCACATTCATTCTAATCGGTGTAAGCAGAGAGTTTATGTAGCTTAATTTCGGCAATACCGACGATCATTGATGACTGAATCGGTTTTCCCGCTGCCGAATTTTTGGCACACCCTTCGGAGTTCCATGCTAGCCTATACTTCAATAAGGGTTGGTACGTCGGGGCTGACGCCGAAATGCCTATTTCTATTAATCATGCGTATATCTCGGAGAAGGGCACCTAATAAGCAAGACATTTAGTGACACTAAATCGCGCGAAGCGCGAAAAGAAGTTAAAAAATGGTGGAAAAAGTTTCAGAAAAATACGCTATGATTTAGGTCTATTTGCAAAATAATTTTGAGCACTTTTCAAGCTCGATCCTTCTCCAATTGGGCGGTTTTGAGTGCCCCAGTTACCATCCTACACAAAATGAATGATTCGAAAACGAATGATCGCACAAACTGCGCTGTTTAGCGATGAGTCAGCTCGTACCTGTTCTGTACTTGTCGCTAGTAAAATAAAAACTTTAAGTCAAATCGAACATGTTTCAAGCCCTAATGTTACCTCGCGAACTTTTGAATTATTTTAAAATTTGATGTTTTATTTATTCTATCAATGGACGAGCCTTCAACATTACATCTTGAAATTGAAGTATAAAATTGTAATATACCTCGCGGACCGGCAGGAATATCGTCGCGGACCGGCGGTTGAGAACCACTGTCGTAGACGATATATAAAGGTCTATGACCAGCAGAACTCAAGATATATCCTTGTCTTTCCCGGTTTTCAGAAGCGGCCGTGGCCGGTTTTAGACATAACTACACTCTTAGCGAAAAGAGTGGTTATACTCACCCCAAAAGGTGGTACACGAAAACAGAACTTACGTAACCCTGCCGGTGTGAATGACCAGAATCCACCCCATTCCTTGCGGTGTATATCGGATATCTCACCCTAGCCATTAGAATTGATTGGGGCGGAATTTCAATATATACACCCCACTTGAAATCCTGCATTTTCTTCCAAATGGCACGCTATTGCAAATAAACTTTCTTGATTGCATATATTCGATATCAATTGAACCATAATAACATAAAATGGAAACATATTTCGTGAAATAACAAAAACAGAGATCCCAGCGACGGAGAAAAAATTCACTGAAAATACTGCTCGAAGAACATTGCCCATGTAGTATTGGGAAGTCGCCTCCTCCAGGTTTCCGAAAAACACTCTTGTACGGCGAAGGCTGAGTCACTATCTTCAGCAAGAACTTGTGGCATCATCCTGAAATCAAAATGCATATTCACAACCCAAATAACAGGCACATATGCTAACATGCATAACTTAATGAAAGACCACAAAAATAGAAGCCATTACAAAGTATATATATTTTCACAAAGTACTTACAAAAAATCAGATGTTACACTTGCTAAGGAATTGCAGCACAGACTGTGGTCCGATAGGGTGAACGTACCGCTATAGGAAACATGTTCACACACGATCACTGTATGTGTGGGCAATTAGGCATCGACAAGATGGAAATTGATGGATAGTTTTCATGCAAGCCGCATGTAACAGGCAGACTTGGACAGCTAGAAAACGTTCCCTTTTTCCAAATTGGATTGGAATTATATTACAACTACAAGTTTTTTTTTCGAATTAGAGTAGAATTAAAATTTGAGCTACACAGTTGGAAATTAGATTAAAATTATAATTCTACCTAACAGTTTTTTTCAAATTAGATTAGAATTAGAATTACTGAAATCGCCAAAAGTTGAATCAAACTCCGTTATCATCAAATCATAGTTCATCTTATGAGCATGAGAATAGCAAATGTCTACGGTACAGCAGGGGTGTTCAAAAATGACTTTTTCTTTCAAATCTGCTGGTTACTTGATAAAATTGTTAGGTTACCTAATTAAAGCCTACACACCAAATTTGGTTTGATTCCAACCAGTAGCCGCATTGCTACAGGAGAAGAATTTTTTTTTATTTATTATATGAAAATGAACGAAAAAAGATTTAAAATTTTCTTTTCACCTCATTAAATTGTTAGGTTGTCTATAGCAACAATGCTCAACCGATTTGGCTCAATTCCAACCAGTGGAAGCGGAGTTATTGCCGTCACAAAATTTTGGATTTGAATAAAATAGTATTTACGGTAAACGATTCTTTAATCATTTATGACTGTTGTGCCCACCGTAAATACTATTTTATTCAAATCCAAATTTTTCGAAATCAATAACTCCGCTTCGGCTGGTTTGATTTGAGGCAAATTTGGTGGGCATCGTTTCTATAGACAACCTTACAATTTCATTGGTGAACAGAAAATTTTGAATTTTTTTACTAATTTTTAAATAATAAATAAAATAACTTTCTTCTCCTGTAGCAATGCGGCTACTGGTTGGAATTGAACCAAATTTGGTGTTTAGGCTTCAATTCCGTAATCCAACAATTTTACCAAGTAGCCAGAAGAATTTGAGAATAAAGATTCATTTTTAACACCCCTACTGTACAGCAAGCTTGACTTGTTTCGCACTGTACAGTTCTCCTGTAGCATTTCCAGGAAAACCAGACATTAGATTAGACTTAAAATTAGATCATAGAAAGATTTCATACATTCGATTAGAATTGGAATTAGAGCATAGAAACATTTCACAAATTAGAATAGCTTCAATTAGGATAATTAGACAACTAGAATACTAGCAACACCGCCTATATCAGAAATAACTGAATACATTTTTGAAGATTCTTGCTGTTAGTAGTGTCACATGCCATTAGTAATTTTATATTAGTCGCGAAGATTCATATCGCAATCTGAGACT
>ATSW01003783.1:0-15993 GCA_000444245.1 Botryllus schlosseri
CTTGCCCTACTAATCATATAAATGAAAAATTTAATGAATAGGAGCAAGGCATGTGTGGAAAGAATATTTGCATCAATGTGCAAAGGAAGTGTGAATACTGAGTTTGTACAGTGGAGTTAGCGGTGATTTTACTGATATCAGAAATGCGGCCATTGAAGACATTAGATGTCAAAAAATAACAGTATGATAAATTCTAGGCAAGCATTTGTACATAATTTCCCTGAAAACTCATTGAGTATTCAAAACGAAAAGTCTGTGCAATTCTAGATTTTTACCAGATTCATATCAGAATAGTGCGTAACATCTTGTTACAGCAAGTTACAGCACGAATGTATTCATAATATCACGAGAACAGTATCTTAAAATAAAATTGAAGAACTACAATTGTAATAAAATGTATTCAGATCACTTTTAAAGTGGTAGTCGTAGCTTTCATGCTGCTTTAGCTTTTTCTTAGAAAACTGATTGCAAAACTTGGTTTAGTTTAGCAGTCAGTGGCGTCGTCTAGAACGCCAAAGGTGCAAATGTACTTGCAAATTTTCGTCTAGCATTAGGGCATTACGATGTGATTTATTTTCACAACAGATATGATTGCATTGTTTTTGGTGAAATGATTCGACAATATTTCGACACACATAAAATGTACGCAGAAATAACACGAAAATGGGTCAATAAGCATGAAATCCTTCGGTCTTGATCGCCTTTTTCAACTGTGTTTTCAGAGCTGCTTTGCTCTCATATGGAGGTAATTCAAGAATATCGGAGCAGGTCCGAGCAAATGGCAGATAATCATTGATGCTGACATTATCGCCGTCACTCTCATTTTTCATTTTAGGCTGAATAGTCAGTTCTAATCCGTGAATTGAAATCTTACTGGAGCCTGTCGCGAAACGTAAAAATTCTTTTTTTTCTTCTTGCGATAGGGAATGGAATACTTTCCAGAACCAGACAATGACTTTCGGTCTACGCGTTTGCTCATACTCTCCCGCGTAACGTGTCATCCTTTCCAGTTCGCGCCAATCGTAGTTTTTACTTCCGCCGACCATCTCCATTAGCTCCTCAGACCGAAATAACTTGAACACCTTGCTTTCACAGACACGCTGAAAACCGTTCGCGAAAGCATCGACAGACTTATGCAAAACATGGTCAACGTAAGCGTTTATATACTCCTTGCGATTTTCAGAAGTAACTGCAATATTTTTTCCATTTTCAATCAATTCAGTAAGGGCATCGGTCGTAAAATCTCGGCAGAACGTATTTTCAACAGTATTTTCGCCGTTTTCAACAAATTCAGCCAGTATCTGTAAATTTCCATCCAAAACTGGATCGATTTGCTTCAAGTCCAATCTGGTGAGATCTGCTCCAAGAAGCTTTTTATACAATTCCAACGGAAAATTCATGTCCAAAACGACACCATTGTTGACAGCAAGACCACAATATATTCCTACAATACGGTAGATATCATCAGATACGCACTCATTGCCACTAAACCATAAATGATCAACATCTTTGCACGACCGAAACAACTTGCGTTTAGGGTCCAATAACTCTTCGAATAGATGCAAGAAAAAATCCTTTCGCAAGCCTCTTTCATCTATGCCGTCCTCCCCAACAAACTTGACCCTAAAAGGACGTTTCAGATTCTCAACACCTTTAATCTCTTCTATTGCATCCTCAAATAAATGATCACGTCTAATATTAACAATCAAACAAGTGCTTTCCATTTGTTCTTCGATTCCCCAAAGTGCTGCTAAATTCCTCATAAAAATATCGTCAAGTATATTTTCTTCATCCATTCGCAAATACGAGTCGATTTGTAATAGCAGAGCTTTTGCTTTGGTATTGAATACGAATGGATAGTGACAGAAACTGAAGCGTTCGATTGCAACCCAATTTCGGTAATCAATTCCCACATTTTCTGCAGTGCAAAGTTCAGGAATGTAGAACTCACTGAAACTAATAATGCTTTCAGCACCAGAGTCATTGACCTTGTACAACTTCTCCATCAACTTCAGAAGTGATGTGACTTCTTGTACGCAGAAGATAGGGCCTATCATGGAGATAATGCGTTTTCGACACTTTTCAATCAGTGCCAAAAAGAAACCAGATTCAAGAGACTGATACCACCGGTCCAAAATTCTTGAAGAATATTCATTCAATGCCAGCAGTTTTTCAATGAATGGTAAAAGAAGGCTGTCACAATTTTCTGGAATGAGAACAATCAACTCGGGCAAAACGATATACAGCCGCAAAACTTCAATGCCTGGCGGATTTTCCCTCAATGATGGCAATAAAGATTCCTGTAAGTGAGATAGTAGTTCCGGAATCAACTTCGTGTGTTTACATTTCATCAACTCGGAAAATGAATTACGAACTTCCTTCAAGTTTAAACCGTGGTATTCATCACTAGTTGCATAGTGATCCATGGATAAAAAAGATGAATTGATACAACTTTGTGAGCTCATGGTGCATTTCAACCGTTCAAAGATATTAGAAGGAATCACACCCGACGGTCTGACACGAGAAGCCCTGTTGCACAGTGAAGCGTCGATGCTCCAGGGTTGTCTGACCAATGTCCCAAGCAAGTCCGCCGACGAATCACTCATAATCGCAAAACTCTGGTTTCCACAAGCATATATCTGCTTGATTTCACAGGGAGAATTCGATGACCTCCAAGAGCCTTCAACAATAGAAGGCACGGCAAGACATTTCAATTTCCTATTTTGACCGAGCTGACCATTTCCCCCATCACCCCACACAAAAATATTGGAAGAATCCGGGACATATGCCATTGTGTGTGATTTTCCGCAAGCAACTTGTGTTACAACACTTCCTATCAACTCCGATACGTGTTCAGGATTCACTACATTCCTTGAAATGTTACCGTTGCCCAGTTGTCCTTTACCTGATGATCCAAAAGTGAACAGCTGTCCATCATGCGCCAGGACTGCACTGTGATAATCCCCACCGGCTACAAACTTGATGGCAATAGATTCTTGCATATTCAAGGGACATGGAACATTACGATTTTTCTGATCACCAAGCCCCAGCTGACCAAAATCATTTCTGCCCCAGCAAAATACTCTTCCGGACACAGTCACACAAAAAGAATGCCATCCGCATGCTTCAACTTGAGTTACAGGTGATCCAGTTATGGATAAGACTTTGGTAGGTTTCTCACTAGGCTCATCAATGCCGATTCCAAGTTGCCCATAAGAATTGTCACCCATTGCATAGACAGAACCATCGTTACACAAAACCAATGTATGAGATACACCACATGATATCTGCACAGCCTGCTTACGCGGGGGAAGGGGAACGCTTGCTGGGACACTTACATAAGCTTCTGAGTCATCTTTCCAACCAAGTTGTCCGTATTTATTTTCACCCCATCCGTATGCACGGCCATCTTTAGCAACAGCAAACATATGGCTTCCACCAGAAAAAATATCAACAATTTTGAACTTCGTCAAAGTTGCCATTTTTGTACTAGTGGCTATGTCATTCGTTGGATGCTTACGGTCAAAGATAGTGACAGCATGATCAGAGTCAAGAATACAGCAATGATTTTCACCACCTGCGAGAACCTTCATGCTTTTCAGTATAGCATGTTCTTGTGGTAGTTTCGTTGGATATAGAATATCTCTTCCGCGCAAATAGCATGATCCAATTGTGTTATCACCCCAAACAAACATACCGTTCCACAGTTTTCGCAGTCGGAGGATTCAAAAATTCACATCACGGTACTAATAAATATTCCAAAGTGCCTGTAACAAGAATAGTTGGGCAAATTGAATACAACAGAAATATGATACAATACAAGTATTTGATTTCAAGAAGAGGTGAATATAAAAAAATGAGAAAATACAGTGATTCTAATTTCTGCGTTTCAGTTACCTAACATACTACAACCGAACAGCAGTAAAAGGTTTGACCATCAGATAAATTAAGGCTTCGTCAGTCAATATCGCTATACCATAGCAGATTTGAAATAAAGATTTTGGGAGTCAGAGATAGCCTTGTTGGCTTGAACGAACTCAAACATTTCATTTTTTAATATCTACCAGCCTACATATAACTCAGAGTATGACGATATATCAAAACAAATACCAATACCATACTTTAAATAAAAATACATACCGTAGTAAATGGTCACACAGTTTCTTTGGACCTCCCGACCTTCATACCAAACCTTTATTCCCAATTTGCAACAATCATTTATTCTTCGTTAACTAATGTGTCATTTTAAAGCATGTTTTCGCAACATCAAGAACATTCGGAAAGGTATCGTGTCGAAGTCTATCGGTGAAATGGTCATTTCTAACATACAAAGGAGTTTAGTTCCAAAGCAGTATTCATAGTGAGAAAAAATACATGCAAGGGCATGGAAAAATCAATATATGTCGGAGAAGGATCGCTGTCACTTATTATTAAGTAACATTGGTTTCTTTTAATTTCTGAACCATATAGGAGTTGTGCTAAAAAAAGGTAAAATTGAAGAAAATAAAAGCAACCATTCAATAAAATCAAGAATATGGTATACAAAAGCAATGCTTAACTATAACAGAACACTAACTCTGCTTAAACTACATAAAAACCGTCAGTCTTAATAGCAAGTTTCAACTTTGACTCCAACGCTTCCTTATGCGNANATCTNGGCTATATACCCANCCAAGAAACAAAATGACAAAGNCCGGAACAAACGAAGANGTCATCTTGCTGAGACTGAAAAAGATGGAGAGTAAACTGGATAATACGCTCGCTGAAGTCAAAGTGTTAAAGGAAGAAAACAAGGAACTGCGCAACATCATCTCAGAACTGCAGACTACAGCTGAAGATATCAAAAANTCTGGTTCTGCCGTAGAAGAACTGCGANAAGAGATAGAATCTTGCAAGNNTGGTATGGAATTCATGAATGCAGAATTTGAGGANACCAAAAAAAATCTAGAACTCGCCTCACAAGAATCCATGCTCAACGAACACGACAAATTTGAGTCAACTATGAGATTCNTGAACAAAAAAATATCTGACCTAGAACGCACCAACGACAACCNGGAGCAGCAATCTCGAAACAACAACCTGGAATTTCATGGTGTTCCCCACTCCNAAAAAGAAAATCTGCCTGAAACNATCATGAAAATAGCTAANGCCTTGAAAGCTGANATNACTGCGCCACAGATTGTGCANNGTTATAGAGTGCGCTTCAGAAATAAGGACAAAACAGGACCCGTTATAGCCAAATTCTCTTCAGAGCAACCAAAAAAAGAATTCCTCAAAGTGAAAAAGGCCAAAAGGGATATCAAGGANTTTGGTGTAGANGGAATGAAACAACTCTTCNTAAACGAAAATTTAACAAATTACAGAAGAGATGTTTTCTTTGAAGCGCGAGCTGCGAAACAAAAAAAAAGCTTCAAATACCTCTGGACTGCAAATGGAAATATCNACANGAAAAAGAATGATGGTGCACCCAGAATCCACATTGAGTCAAAGGATGACCTCGATAAACTCAAATAGAAACTGCTATACTGCTCTCTCACTGCAAACGCAACCCACNCTAAAAAATGGCNCAAAACTTTTTCAACGTGAGCAACTGCNGATCTATCAATTCAACGAATAGTAGTGATATCCCNTCATCTCAAGGAATTTTACTTGCACACTTAAACACAAGATCCCTCCAAGCTCATCTAGATGAAATTCCCCCCCTGTTTGAAATGTTCAATTGCTCACCAACCATCATCGGAATCTCTGAGACCAAGTTGAAAGAACATCCAACGACTAATGTTAACCTGACAGGTTTCAACTTTTTACACTCGCCATCTAAAACGAACGCTGGAGGTGTTGNACNATACATCAACGAAGGTNTGAGATATGACANGATGCCCGACGTAAAATTTGAAACCGAAGGCGTAGAATATATATTTGTCAGAGTACATGTACAAAAAGCTCTCACAGTGGCAGTCNTCTACAAACACCCAGGAACAAAGCAAGAGACTTTTCTTGACGAATTCTCAAATATNCTGGAAACGCTAACGGCAGCTAACGAACAAATATTNATTATGGGAGACATAAATATTGATTTGCTGAAGACCACNAACTTNAACACAAGGTACCGTGAAATGCTTGATTCTTATGGAATAGCTCAGATAATTACTGAACCCACAAGAATAACTGATCAATCCAAAACTCTACTAGATCACTTCTACTGCAACACTCATCAATATCACCTGTCCCCTTTTGTGCTCCAACACAGTATGACTGATCACTATCCCATCATCTGCCACATGAAATTGGCCCTGCCACATTGTGCTAAAGAATTTGAATCTCGAACGCCCTTNAACCCACGCGGTATAGAGGAGTATATTGAAATTNTCAGCAATACCTTCAACAACTACAAAATTCCTCCACTCACAACTGACAACTACAACTGCCATTTTGAAAAATTTATTGAGGAACTGCGGGCAGCCCTCGACACATCTTTCCCAATTAGGAAAGTCAACCGCAATGCAAGGCGCTTGAAATCGAANCCCTGGATTGGTCATGACATACTAGTTGCGATCAAAACAAGGGATTGGATGCATAAGCACTACTATCTGCAAGGCACCATCGAAGGCAAAAAAGTGTACAAAAAATATGCAAACCAAGTGACGCATATGAAAGAAAATGCCAAAAAAGCATACTTCCAAAAAAGATTCGAAGAGTGCTCCAAAGATCCCAAGAACACATGGAAAACCATTGGAGAAATTATCAACCTAACTAAAGGTAATGCTCCCAAGAGNNCTGATGNCATNNAGCTACTCGAGNATGGCAGCNTNATCAANGACCAGCTTGCAGTAGNAGAAAAGTTCAANCAGTATTTTTGCAACATTGGTCCNGATCTTGCAGCTTCAATACCAAACTCCNCCNATGACTNTCTCTCNTACTTGAGTCCTGGCCCTCAGAAATCCATTTTTCTTGAGCCGACAAGTAAAGGAGAAGTTGCGATCGTATTATCTGAAATGAAAAGTAACAAAGCAGTAGGACCCGATCTCATCCCAACTCACTTTCTGAAGCTAGTCTTTAATATTATTGGTGATGTTATATGCATTTTCTTTAATGAGTCGATACGTCTAGGCATTTTCCCAGATGCACTGAAAACTGCCAGAGTAATGCCAGTGTTTAAGAAAGGCTGTAAAAAGCTAATTTCTAACTACCGACCAATATCTGTTTTGCCAAATCTTGCCACGGTTTTTGAGAAACTGATTGACTGCCGACTTAAGAACTTTTTTGAATTGAATGCAGTACTGTCTCCGACTCAGCATGGATTCAGATCCAACCACAACACCAACCATGCAATACTATCAATTGTAACGGACTATTACAAAACCATCAAGCAAAAAGAAAGTGGCTGCAGCATTTTTATCGATCTCCGCAAAGCTTTCGACACAGTTAACCACAGAATCTTAAGATACAAGCTAGAACACTATGGAATCAGGGGTATTGCAGCAACTCTACTTGAAAGCTACCTGGCAAACCGCAAACAATTTGTTAAACTGGGGACATTAAGAACGACTACCAGAGATGTAACTTGTGGAGTGCCACAAGGCTCAGTCCTTGGACCGACTTTTTTCCTCATTTATATTAACGACATTGTTAATGCATCTTTATTCCGCACAACGCTATTTGCTGATGATACTCACCTCTTCATAACCTCCAACACTGTCGATGATCTGCATGCATCTGTGAATAGGGAACTCCCAAAAGTGTCGAGATGGCTGCAAGCAAACAAACTAAGTTTGAATGCAGATAAGACCGAGATGCTCGTTTTAAATAATGCCAGTCATAATTTCACTGTGAACATCAATCATAAACAAATCTCAATATGTGACTCAGCAAAATATCTCGGCGTCACCATTGATTCCAAATTGTCTTGGAAGCAGCATATTGAATGCACAATATCAAAACTAGCTCGGTGTGTGGGAATAATGACCCGTCTCCAATCTTTGGTTTCCAGATCAGTACTACGAACAATCTACTTCTCTCTTTTCCACTCGCATCTGCAATATGGAATCGTAGTATGGGGAAATGCATGTACAACATTTTTGTGCAGAATTCGAACCCTGCAAAATCGTGCGATACGGCTGATCTCATCTGTACCTTTACGTACCAATTTATCGCCTTACTACCGTAAGCATCGAATTTTGCGAGTTGATGAACTATATCGCTTCGAAGTATCAAAAGTTGTTCACAAATATTTTTCCAATAGTCTGCCTCCTGTGTTTGATGACTTTTTCATACCTGCTAAACATGTCCAATTCCCATTACACGACATGTCCATTCCCATTACACGACATGTCCATTCCCATTACACGAGATCTTCGTCTAAAGGAAACGTCTACTTACCCCAACCCAATAGCAACCTAACTAAGAGATCTATCGACTACTCGGGACCTATCATCTGGAATGCATTACCATCACATATCCGTGAATTGCCTTATAATAGATTCAAAAAAGCCCTACTTGATCACCGATTGTCGCTACACTAACACCGTTGCCCTACCTCGCCCAGACATTGCTTCATTGATCATTTGCTACCATTGTTTAATTTTTTTTTCTATTTTCCTTTCTTAACTAAACATTTTTTTACAGCCAGACTGTTCTGAGTCAAGTGTACCTGTTTGATGCTGGTGTGATCAGACTAGATGACCTTCACGGTCTTATCGATCATTCCTATCTAATACCGAATACTGTGCACGCATATTCTCTGTACCACCATCACTGCCGTTTGTTATGTATTTTGGTTCGATGAAAATAGAGACTCTCTCTCTCTCTCTCTCACGAAATTAGCAAATCATTTTCAGCGACTGAACAAGTCAAGTGTGACTAATCCTCGCTTATAGGACTTCAAGTATCGCTCCTATAATGTAAATGTCTGTCGGGACGGGATTAACTACGCTATCATCGGATAAAATGACCTGCATTTGAGCAAAGATTTGAAACTAGATTACGGAACGAAGTCAGTATTTCACTTCGCATAAAGCAGTGATTCTTAAACTTTTTAGACCCCAACATAAATCTGAGTTTTAGTGGTACTTCGCGACCCAAGCCTCGCACATCAAAAGAATCCATTTTTAATATTAATATGCTACGTTTTATGGGCATGTATGACATAGAGAACGCGCCGACATCATGTAAAACATGTCTGATGCAGGCCATGTCAAATTGGGGGCTTTATATTCCCTTGTGGGTCGCATTTGTATTGCATGTGTACTACTGTCTTTTCAGATTGTAAGGACGGAACTATTCGGTGCCGACCATTTCGACGACCAAACATATCAACATCGAAAATTTGCGACGGTCAACTTATTTGGCCAAGCTTTTAACGCCGCCGATCTTTTTAACTATGCACAGCCGTACGTTGGCCAAAACTGAATGTCTTCATGTGTCCCGGCGCAGCAGGCGGCTGGCCTCGAAATACCTGGGTGTCATATTCCCACACCCGCTCGTTGCATACCCAAACACTAAAGCATCCCAACAGTATCCGACGTCGTTTTCCAGAGAAACCAATTTCCGACAATTCTTATCATAAATTTATACCAAAATGTTCATTAATTCCTGCTACAGGCAAATTTTCTTCATGTCATAAGCCTACCCTACACTAGTTCATCCCTACGGTCCCATGTCCCAACATCCCATGTTTTCAAGAAAAACAGTCGGACAAATCTTATTATGAATTCAAACCAAAAGTTGACAGATTTTCACGAATAAGCCATATTTTCTGCGTGTCTCGCTTATCGGCTATGGTACCCAACACAGCTGTGACCTTGAATATGTAAAAACTATCGCAGGATTTTTTTGTAATAAATAGAACAAATATTACATACATATAAATAGATAACTCTGGCACCGTGTCAACCCAAAAACCCTTCTGCAGCACAAACTTTAATAACCTTTGAAGTGGTAAAAATTTGCGTTACATTAACTTGCAAATGTGAGTCTTAATGATGATATTTACTACTATCCTCGTGCCTCGCGCTAATCGAACAGTTATTACGAGCAAAAGATGATTGTTCACGTTCAGCGAAAGAAAGCAGGAAGTCAATTTTACGTCATTTTTCCAGCTTGTCGCCAGCTCAGACGTGCTGATACACTGTTTGTCTGCCACTACACTGGCTTCCGAAACTGGCTTTTGGTTACGTAATAATTATAGTGCGTAAATACTAATTCACTACGGCTTGTGAGTGACGAAGCTATTGCTAAAGCTACGATTAGTGGTGCGTAGTACGTCAAGCAAGTTGTTACAATTGCGTCGCAACTACAAACGTTAAAGAGGCACTGCCCTAAAATTTCCTATAACGTTTCTCTGAATTGTTCCACATCAGATAAATTAACAATTATTCACGATTTTCATCCGGATTCTCATTCGCGATACCTTTGTCATCCGCACTGCAATTTTCTTCATTCGCACGAGTGCGAACCATTTCCCACAGGTTGAAAAGCACTGCCCTAGGGTGTACGATACACCCGGTTGAAGAGACCTGTCCTAAACAACCGCTGTACATTGATTTGGATAATTTATACAACCTGAGAAACATGCAAAATACAGGAAGGTCATTCTCCAAGTGATAATAAATAGACCAACAGAAAGTATACCTTGTTGCGCTTACGAAATGAGAACTAAAACGTTGTGGCTGTTTTTTTTTTCAAATACGACAAACCCAACAAACACCTTCAAATCTACCCAATTCACGCCTGTGGCTATATACGCACTATTTTTGCGCACGAAAAATATTGCATTCATGAATCACTACGAATGGTTTCCTTGTTAATATCCACCACCGAAGTCATCAACAAAAATACTCTTACCTGGATGAAATATAGTTATTATATCATCGCAAGTATAATCAATGACATGTTCATCTGTTTCATGTAGTAGGGGTGAATATGTGGTGCCGATGAGACGATAATTTTAAAAAGCGCTGTATGTCGACCAGTGATGAGCGGATATTGATTTTTGAGAATAGGATTCCAACAGGTTGCGTGTCTGTGAGACTATCCGTCCGACTCCGAAGAATCTCATCCAACTATCCGACTATATCCGAAAATGTCGTTCAATAATCCGACAAAATACGTATCGAATAACGTTGTCGCAGAATATCAATTGTACAATTGAACTGCACTACATCATCACAATTATTAATAGAATGAACAAAAACAGAGTATTCGAAGTTTTTATTATTGGAAGTTTAACGCAACTAATGCTACTAGTTTGAAGTAGGGGTGCGAAGGAAAGTTGCATCTCGGATCGAAAGCAAATGGAAAATGACAGATTATTAAGGCAATGAACAATGAACATATAACAAGGTAGCAACACTGATCATTCAACCATATTACCCAATAAATATCAAGAAGTAATATAAGATAATTGTTACCATAGAAGTTTTCAATTATAAGAGGGTCAACATTGGATGCAGATAATCCGCATTTTGCCCACAACTGGTAGAAGGCGTTAAAGCTTATTCACTTTCAAGTTGTTGATGTGATTCTTAGAATACATTTGATAAATCAGCCCGACGTTCGGGGCACAATGCTTGTAGGTTATAGTCAACTCACACCTAATGTCCATATCACATTCATCATGCTGTATCACAAAAGTAATCTAAATTTTTTCCCACTAGCAGATCAGTAGTTGTCTCGCTGACTTGGTTTTTGGAAGAGAGGAAACTCAACTGTGCAGTGTCCTTGGTCTTTCAGATGTGGTTTCTGAGGTGCGTTGTGCCATTTGAAAACTTGTGCTGTTTCACTTGAACAAAGCAATTACTGCATTCGGCAAAGTCAGTGTCTGCCTCATAAATCGGGTCCAATCTCTCCACACTTCACTCTTGCTGTATTATATTCGTTACTGCTAACTCGCAAGACGTCGACATTTTCTTAATCCATTACAATGAAGAAACGAAACTCAGGAAGTACGAAATCACTGCTCAAATCCAAAATCAGGCGAATTCTCTGACAACATTCATGTAATGAAAACTTTGAACAGTTGATGGAGCTGCACTTAGGAGATATTACGCATCACTAACGCACTGATCATCGCTCTTGGTGTTGGCTTTCCAACTGTGTATAAGGTCTCTGGAGTTTAAATCAAATAAAATCGCACCGTAATCACTTTATTTTTTTCATGCTTCTTCAACTTTCAAAACTGCGTTCATGATAAACGTTTATTGAAACTCGAAGAACTTTTCGCGTGCCACTTATCAAGAGCTTATCAAGGAAATATAGCAGAGTGAATTCAAACCCTACTGAAGAATTATGGCGCAATAATACCGAATTTATAAATAACTTCGATGGAGCCAGAACATGGCAACAATGCATTGTTTAGCAACGATAGCGTAAAACAGTAATTCAAGCGTGAGACAATATGCAGTGGTGGCCCTGCGATTGGGATGGGGGGAGGGGGGTAGGCGAAACTTAAGGGCCCCCTTTATTTATATTATCGCAGCTTCTGAGTATTGGTATTTCTCGTTTATTTCGCAGTATCATTTCTTGGAGTTCTAATTAGCTTCAGTTTTTTTGTCTGGAGAACATACTTGTTTAAATTTAATAGCGAGTGTAGCATCGCCCTTGTTTTTCTTAAAATACAATTACACTATATGGCATTTTTACGCTTCTCCATATTTTTTATCGTCGTATACGAATCGCGCAAAGTGTTAACATCGTATCCATACAACTTCTCCATATTGCTCTTTGACTAAACCAATAGTTCTTGCCCTTTTTATCTCTAGCGTATCCTTTCAAAAATTGCCTGGGTCTGGCGCCCCCCTGTTTTAAGGACTGTATTAAAAACCATGAGTAAGTGGTTTAAGTCCGGTTTCGGGTTGGGACTTCACTAATAGACCACTCGACTAATTACCGGTATAATTGTATGTGCTATTTTGGGATCGGATCCAGGTTGTTATAATATCCATCGGATAAGGCCTACGGGCTCATGGCATTTGGTTCGAGATCTACGTACACATCCCGAATTCTCCTCTGCGATTGGCAATACGGGGTAGGTAAAAGTATTGGGTTTTGTTTTATTGCTTTGTGTGACTACTTAATCAACTGAGAATGTGGTAGAGATTTGCTCGCATTAAATTTAGTGCTGCACCAACCTCTTAACTTTAACATGAATGGGGGTAACAACAGTAAGCAGTATCATATTTTATGAAACGATAAAGAAATATCCCGACGATTTAATTTTGTAGCTCTCAAATACAAGTATATTTAGTTAATCAGTATGGCCATAAAGCTTTGAAACATCTTTAATGTACAAAAGGCATCACTGTCAAAAGTTGTACAGTACAGTGCCTTTTCGATTTCGACTCGCAGTGCGCTGCAGAATACAATACCTAGTTCAAAACATTTTGAGGAAAGTAACCCGAGCTATCAGTATGATATGAGAGTCATTTCAAAACACCACCAAACTGCGATATAATGAAAAGACAGGAAGGTGTCGAAACGACTTGGAGTAGCTAACGTAACGGGAGTGTTTTAAATGGAAATTGTCAATCCAAAAGTACGCCAAATTCATTTTACATGAATTGAAATAAACCGCTGCATTCACGGGAACATTGTCGGTTGATATTTCGCGATGAGCGCAACAAGAATATTGCGATTTGACAGATTTTGTCGAATGTGAGTTTGCAATCAGAACTCAGGGATTTATAGAACCATTGTTCTACTATATTATCATATGTCCTTACTACATCATCTCCTGCGGGGCCATACCCCATACCGCCTCTGAGCCCAGCGCCACCCATTTCGCCCCCTGAGCGTTTTCCGCACCTTTCGCATAGCTCAATTTGCAGCTTTTGAAAGTCCGTGCGAACGTATTATGACCGTTTTCAAAACTACTTACTTAAGTAGATTTGATGCCGGCAAATTCTACTTCTACTTCAAGTAGTTTTAGGTTGCTTTCAAAACTTCTACTTGTACTTGAGTAGATTTTTGCGTCGGTACTTCCACTTCTACTTGAGTAGCTTTATTGACTACTTTGATCACCTCTGTTGATGAACCATTAATGTCAGTCTGTCTAGCGCCCCGGAATAGATAAGGTGGGACGAAAAGCGGATTTGCCCATTCCAAACTTTCGGCTTCCTAGTTTTGGTGTCATCTGCACTACGAATCTGAGTTGTCACGTCCTTGTCAAAAACAATTCGCTTCTACCAAAGTGTATATCGCGAATACATGCAAGCTTACACGGTCAATACATGGGTGGGAGATTGGCGCATCTACAAGATTTCAGCTGTTGCATAAGGTTCAAATTAGGGCATCTAAACTTTCTGGTAACACATTCCTCTTCTACACCATTCCGATGAAAGAAAACGATTCAATTACACCACACCTGATGAAGATCAATTTGCGCCTTCTTTGAGTGGTACACGTAGTCGTAAGCAGAACCATCGCCAGCCTTGCGATACATCTCCAAGATGATTGATTTATTTGACGTGTTTTTGTCCATTGTAATAAGCGTGAAAACTAATACCGGAAAGTGCCCGTTAATTGATTTGTGCCCAACGCCTTGCCGTACATCGTGGCAATCCGCAATTTCGAGGACATTCCAAAGGATGTGCGTCCTGTATTGTAAACAGTTTGTACAGAAATAATAATGCTATTTTTAGTGCGAGGGTTATTTAGATTGCCAGCCAAACGCAATACATTATACAAATCCATACACTTGGCGACGGGGCACGCCTTCAGGCCTGAGAATGTATATGTAATTCAAATGCGGCTAGGATTGCATTTAAAACAAATAGTTGTTTAAACAAATGCCTTTAAAAAAAAGAATGTGTTTTTTAAAGTTGTTTCTATAGTTATGCCATAATTGTGTAAAAACTTTCCAAAAAACAGGTTGTATGTGCATTGTGCATACGGACGATTACCACCCGATGTGACCTACGTATACGACACGGGATGGTTGGAAACCTCAAAATAGTCGGTTCGGCAGCTATATATTACCTATATTTCGTCAAATGAGCTATATAGTCACCCTCTGTTTTCAATTGTCAATGTTCAATTGGCTTAAAAAACATGTTTCAAACAAGGGCCTTGCTTTAAGCATGTTTGTTTCAAATGCAACCCTAAATGCGGCCAATTCTTTGGCAGTTGTTGCACAAAAGACTTCGAAAGCACTATCGAAGTTAGAATGGCCGACGACTCTCGGTATATTTTACTTGACGGGGTAATAACTCTGTGCATGCGGTGGTTTTCCATCCCCACCCTGGTATATATCTATAGTTGTCAAGTTGCACATAGACATCTAAATGGTAATCTATGGATTCAGTCTTGTATGTAATTGTACAATGAAACTCCTATCGAACAACTCTATACTGTTGCGTCTGTTAAGGTCTCGTATAATTACTTTTCGACTGACATATGAGCACGCTTCAGATTCACGAAAAAGATCATCCTTTTTTCACAATATTCCTCAACAAGAGTGGAATGATTCTAGTTGCAGGAATTACTGAACATGTATCAACTAGATATCCCATGCTTCCGGACCAAACAATCAGTGGCGGCTCGTCCTATAGGGCAACTGGGGCATTGCCCCACCTAAAATTCTGTTCAATAACAATTTAACCATTTATAGACGCACAGCAATCAATATATACCGAGATCACAGCGAAACCCGCGTTCTTCTTGTGCTTTCGCTTGCAAACGCCCATACATAGCGAAGTCTCCGCGAAAATCGAATTCTCTTCTGTGTTTTCGCTTTGTGAATGCCTAGCCGGGGCTTGCCCCGGTAGCGCTCATAACAAGCTTTCCCTATCTATTCTCTCAAAGCCGCGCACAATAAAGAAACGGTGATTTACTCTCTCCTATTCGTAAAATGGCCGAGCAACCGGGGCAAATATGCTTGCTCGCCCCTAAGGTGTGATGTAACAATCGTATCTATATCTGAACTCGGTTACCGTAATATGCGTTGAGTCGACCTTTGCTGGAATAGGTCGATTTTGACGGTGTTTCGCACCATGATAT
>ATSW01003784.1:0-15613 GCA_000444245.1 Botryllus schlosseri
ACGTAAACAAGTAACTTAATGATGGTACGGTAACATGAATTTCCCGGCAACAGTGATTTTAACGTATGTGCCACGAGACTCGAGAGGTCCGCCGGTGAGCTGTGACTTGAAGTATGGTAACTGCGTAAACGGCGTACGGAAAAAAGATTCAACACGGTTCATGTTCGCACTAGGCCTGACTAATTATCTGCAGAAATGGAAATGACTATAACTCGAGAGATAGCGTAAGCCTAATTGGAAAGGTCAACGAGTTCGGACAGATACGCAATTGTTATCTCATAGATTGGACCTGTCATATTGAATCCAAAACATCATTCTGAAGAACTAAGAATAGCAGCCTCGGAAATTCGGTCTCGGTACAGCATAGAAGATTTTGGCCTTGAAACTGGAGACTGTAACACGACACATACGGCTTTATTACTGTCTAAGTGTCTATAGGTCTGCTGCGAAATCGCCTTTGGAATATATATATTACCGAATAAATACGTGGATGAAAGCCTTAAACTTAGTACACTGTTACATGACATCATCGAGAAGTGTCCTCATGGCCCTTTTCGGTATGGCACACTGTCAAAATTAATGCGAACAGACCAACACCGAATTTTGTGTAAAATTTACTGAGGAATAGGCTGATCAAGTGATCAGCTGTTAGCCGCCATCGAAAACTAAATAGCTATCGCGCTTGAGGGGGTTGTAAGCAAATGGCTTGACGGCCACAATTTCACGGTGAAATTGACATTGGAGGATATAATATCAAAGTAAATATTTGAATGGAATCTGAGAATGATATCATCATCTCAGTTAACGTTACCGCAGATACAACGGCTTTTGCGTGATATCCGCAATGCGTTGAAGGCTAAAGTGTCAGATCGGAGCGCATCTCTACCATGCTCGACCTTGATAACGAAATTACTGCCCTAATCATTGAGTGTCAACCTTGAGACTTGGCATAGCGTTCGATATTAAAATCAAGACATACTGTTCAAAAGCCTATGACGGATCTAGGTAAGGAGCATCGTTAAAATCAATAGAGACCAATACCGGCTTTGCGTATAATCTGTTAGCGATAAATGAGAGTCAGCTCTCACTCGAATTAGGAAACGAAATTACCACTAACACAGTTCAGTGACAAACTTTACACTTGGTACAGCGTTCGATACTAACGTTAAGACTTACCGTGCCAAATGTCATAACCGATCTCAGTATTGAACATCGTCAAAATCAATGGATTGGATACCAATACCAGCTTTTGAGTAAAATCTGTTTGCGATACATGAAGGATCAGCACACACTCAACTTCGGAAACGGAATTACTACCCTAAACTTTAAGTAAAAACCCTGAAACTTGGGGCAGTGTTAAATACCACCATCACGACATGACATATCAAGTTTCAAGAGTTTTCATGGTGTGAAACACCATCAAAATCGACCTATACCACCAAAGGTCGACTAAACGCATATGACGGTAACCGAGTTCAGCTATAGATACGATTGTTACATCACACCTTAAGGGCACAGAGCTAATTTGCCCCGGTTGCTCGGTCATTTTATGAATAGGAGAGAGTAAATTACCGTTTCTTTATTGTGCGCGGCTTTGAGAGAATAGACAGTGAAAGCTTGTTATGAGCGCTACCGGGGCATGCCCCGGCTAGGCATTCGCAAAGCAAAAACACAGAAGAGAATTCGATTTTCGTAGAGACTTCGCTATATATGGGCATTTACAAGCGAAAGGACAAGAAGAATACGATTTTCGCTGTGGTTTCGGTATATATAGATTGGTGTGCGTCTATAAATGGTAAAGAATTGTTATTGAAGAGAATTTTAGGTGGGGCAATGCCCCAGTTGCCCTATAGGACGAGCCGCCACTGATGTACGCCTGTATAGAAGCAGTTAACAATGGACGGCGTGTAATTCTAAATTACAACGTCCTGAGTCTGCGATAAGCGCTGTATCGCTGAGAAATTTGAACGGCAATAAAAATTTAATAAGTTTGCCTAAATGTCAAAATTTAGCTCGCACAATTTACTTTGTCAAGCCTGTAAGAGGATCTGAGACAATTCGGTATTAAAACCGAGCACGTTAAAATTCGAATTCACTGAGCAAGCTGAATCTCGAATTCTACTGAGAGCCAATATGAAAGCCATGTATTGCACGGTTTGCGCGCAAGTGCGCAGGGCCGCAACTTTACCTTGCTGTGCACTATCTAACATTTGAGCAGAAATAAATTGGGCTAGAGTTAGCAGCACGTACAGTACACGCAAGCGTAATCTAGTCGAAACATTGAGTGGTGCGGCGCGCACGTTTTTATTCAACTGCGATTTCCCGTCAAAAATATAATTGTCCTGAACGACGTTGGTGTCAAATTGTGAATCAACATTTGAAAGTGAACTAGCCAACCAACGTTCAACGTTTGCGTGAGTGTCAACTACTTCGTCACGCAAAGCGGGAATATCTAATTTATGATCCTAAAGCACACTAAAATCAGACGCGCTGAATCACATATTACAACAGGAAAGATCAAATCTGAGAAGTTATCGCTGTTAGACACATCGTCATTCATTCCGTCCGTCTCATCTGGTAAAGTCCTTACGGGCTTAACAATGTTAGGGATACCAACGTTAGAAATAACGACTGTAGGTGTAGTTACTAGCCAAGGAGACATATCATGAGCACAAATATATAATAATATATAACATGCAATACACGAAATTGCTAGGGAATTATAGGCTGTCGCGATAGCGTATTTCAGAAATGCAATATAAGCACGTACCGTATATTGAATAATGTCCGGAAAATTGATAGTTCGATAGTTCGATGGCAACGTCGAAAGTCCCCGTACTCAACGTAGTAGCGTTTAAGACATCACTCGGGCGCCATGCAGCAGTACATGGTATATTGTCCCTGGGAGTAGAAGTATAGCTAACCAAAGTATTATAGGTTTAGCTGGCTGACTACTTAACCTGGAATCCTGTATCCTGGTGAGATCTTCTTAAGACGCAGATATACGCAAGACATACGAATATATTTCAGACGTTGTTACAAGCAGGTTTACATGAATCTCATCTCGAGTCAACTAAACATGCGCTTATATAGACTCGTGATCATTGCAATCGGAAGTCTTATTCGTTTCCTAATATGGCGTGAAATACACAATGTTGGATATTGTCATGTCGTCCCGCAAGCAGGTGTATCACATCTGTATCACAGCTGTATCAGCGATATAAATTGCAACACTCTGCAACAGTTTGGCAGCGGTTGCCTCTGATCGAATGAAAGCCAGATCGAATGAGATCTGCTTGGGTTAGTATACGTTCATGTAGGTTTGGAGGTTGTCAGTTACCATATACTCCCGCAATACACATTTCATGGTTGGGGGATCTCCTATACTACGTTACAAAAATATTCATTGAAGTGATTCGCGATGGCCGCCGGGTCTGAAAGTTTGTTACCGGTATCCGAATTCACAATTTCCGAAACAAACTTATGGCCTTTTTTCCGGAGTAGGAGAGACTTGGAGTAGTCTATGGAATCAAACACCCACCTTGGCCTAGGCGATGCAAAGAGGAGGCATGCACACCGAATGAAAAGTAAAAGAAAATAGTATTGAAAAAAGCAAGCGAGAAAATTGGGGTGGCATGTCATGGAGGGCGAGATCGATAGGTCAGGTAGTGGTCCGGTAATCTTGAGGATGGACTATTATTTATTTAGTAGTAATTGCTTGTATTTTGACTTGAATGTGGACACTGGACATGCTCGTCAACTGTCGGATGGCCGGCGGGATACTGTTCCACACGTCAGGTCCGGCATATTTGATAGAGTGATGATATTTTCGGTCGATCATATGATATTTGGATGACGTGGACCCGCGTGTGTTGTACTTGTGCGCTATTGATTCCGAGGTAAAGAAGTCATTGAAATATTCGGGGCAATGACCGCAGTGGAACTGATACATAAACTTGGCGATTTCTAGTTTCCGCATATCTTCTATGTTTAGGACACCGAATCTCTTCAGCAGCGACTTGTCGGGTGGACAACCAGGCCCCTCCTCTTATTTGGTAATTGGTCCTCTTTTTCTGGAAAGAGTATTAAAATGCAATTAAAAACTCGACGTCGACGAACGTCAGAGTTTCGTAAAAAAATCGGGTAAAACGGGGAGTCGAGTCAAAGTGCTGACGACCTTTTTTTAGTCAACACTAGACACATTATCGTAACAAAGGGATAATTTGGGAGTGCTGAACATTCTTTTAGTCATCACAGTACTTTCTGTCGAAAAGTTCTCAAAGTCGCCAGTTTTCTTTTCCGGTGCTGGAGATTTCAGAATTTTCGAATAGTGTCCTTATAGTGCGTCCGAACAGTGCATCCTCAAGATTACCGGACCACGACTGACCTATCGATATCGCTTCCCATGACATGCCGCCCTATTCTTGTCGCTTTCTTTTTCTATACTGTATTCTTTACTTTCATTCAGTGTGCATGCCTCCTCTTTACTACGCCTAGGCCAAGGTGGGTGTCCGATTCCATTGACAAATCCAAGTCGCTTCGACATCTTCCTGTCTATTCATTGTATCGCATTTTTTTGTGGTGTATTGAACTGATAAAATTGCTAATAAACCAATGATGATGTCCTCTTTTTACGATCGCAAAATAAGTTAACCCTATGTTCAATGCCATCAGCTTTGGCCCTCCAACTAGAAATAATTACGGAAATTCATACAATTACACGTAGAAATGCCCATTTCCGAGACAATTCAAATCTACTTCGAGTAGAAGTAGAATATGAAGGCATGAAAAGTACTCAAGTTGGTAGTTCCATCAAGTAGATTCGATCGAAGTGTTCAGTTTAATCGGAGATGGTTTTGTCTGCAAGATTCGTCTTCGCGACTTCCGAGTCTTCCGACGAGATAGTGTAGTGG
The DNA here is from genome assembly GCA_000444245.1 of Botryllus schlosseri. NCBI lineage: Eukaryota > Metazoa > Chordata > Ascidiacea > Stolidobranchia > Styelidae > Botryllus > Botryllus schlosseri. The sequence goes on from ATSW01003784.1 coordinate 4,914, forward strand.
TGAAACGTCCGGTTTCTTGATCGGTAGGTCGTGGGTTCAATCAGGGCCGAAACAGCACTTCGTCAGCCCCCCTCCAAAACGTACGTCTTGGGCGCCCCATAGAGTGATAAATCGAACTCCAGGGCGCTTCCGCTTCCGCCGTTTAGTACTTCGAGTTCCACCTGTACCGCGGTCCGCTGTTTAGTGTTGAGATTTGGTTTCCGTATTGTTTTGGTATTTTTGGTAGGCCCATTCGTATTGTTTATTGACGGATACTGACTACTGAGTGGATACCGCATGTTTTGGGGTTTTTATTTGGTAAGGGAGTCGAAAAATAACGTGTTATGTATGATTAATTCGAGTCTATAAATCTTTGTTCATGACGAAGACGTATCGCTGGCCACCATTTCACAGCATTACTTTCTTACACATGAAAATAAACTTCTGTCTGTCTGTCTGTCTGACGATGCCAAAATAACATTCCTTCTCCTCGATCGCGCCGAGAAAGTGCACCAGAATGTGTGCCAGATATTTTGCAGAATTTTAAGCTATATGACGCGGACGCTCGATACCACAGCTGTAACGGAATGGTACCCTTAATGTGAATCTTTTGGCTGCACTTCGAATAGGCCTACTGCGGCTTTCATCTGAGGAAAATGCCTGCCACCAAAATGTTTTTCACTGCCATTAATTTGAGACCTCGTCATATATTCAGACCACCGCGCTCCTTTTATGTCACCGAAGTGGTTGTTAGATCGATAGATTGTACTTATGTAGTCATTTCAACATCCTCCTTTTTATTTATTACAAAGCATTGTGTCTAATGCATAATTCATTGCATTATATATTGTGTGTCTTGCACTTTTGAAAGTACTGATTTATTAATCATTATAGTCATTACGTTATATTATTTTTTGTGATTTTCTAGAAATTCTGAAGTGTGTGCTGGTATCACTTGCTGGTAATTCGAAATACCCGACACTGGCGACACAATGACTACTGAAGATGCACAAGTTAACAACGAAAACTGGATTGAAGCGTTTTACGACCCAGTCGCAGGCTTATACACGTTTTCCTCCGGACTCACCCTGACTGATCTAAGCGGAGATGGCGACAGTAAAGCTGTCATAGCAACTCTAGGTAACGGAACGTTCAACATGAAGTTGAAAGTATTCAAAGGTGCTTCACTTTTCCAAGAGAACTCTCTACTTGATCTTCCTACTGGAATATGCTCTTTTTACATGGATCATCACGAACCGAGAATACCAGGCATTGCAGTCGCGTCTGGATCATTCATTTATGTTTACAAAAACATGAGACCGTACTATAAGTTTGTGTTGCCGTATCTCCAACTCAATGAAGCAGAAGGCGATATATGGGCACAGGCTAAAGTTGACAAGGTTGATACTGAAACACTTTGCGCCACACTACACTCAATTAAAGAGGACCCAGATAGTGTTCCGCTAACACATCGTTCGATAAGATTGCTCAAGCTTGATACTTTGGGTGAAATGAACGAGTATGTTGATCGCTATAAATCTGGCGTTCTCAAACGTCAGACTGTGATAGTGTGCATTACGACAATGAAAAAATCTGTTCCTGAAGATGATGGGATAAGTTGTGTTGTTATCGGCACTGAAAATAAAGAAGTTCTCTTTCTAGAAGCCGAGTCGTTCAGTATTCAACAAAAGAATGTCCTGCCAGATATTCCGTCTTTTATCGCTGTTTCTGGCCTTTTTGATGTGGATTTTCGGGTCTATGTCGCGTGCCGTTCTGGTAAGATTTATGTGCTTAAAAAAGGATCAGACGTCGCGTATCCATGCCTGGAACTGCAGTCCCAAATCGTAGGATTGGAAAAAGTGAACAAAAATCTTACCGTTGCTTGTATGGATCAAACCTTGTCCTGTTACACAACCAAAGGCAAGCGATTGTGGAGGTATCACATGCCTTCTGGTATAATATGCACGGCTCTCATGGATCATAAGAGCAAAGGATTCAAAGCAGTCATGGTGTCGTTGAAAAACAATGAAATTCACGTCTACAAAGGACAGTGCGTTGTCGATAAAATTACATTGCGCGAACCTGCAAATGCGATGGTGTTCGGAAAATATGGTCGGGAAGACAGTACGCTGATTGCAGTGCTAGCGTCTGGAGCCGTTAATTTTCATATTATGAAAAGAACTGCAAAGTATGATGATAAAGGTGTGCATCGTGGTCCACCAGCTGCTCAAGGCGTAAAGTTACAGATTGCAAAGAAGTCTCAACTGTACATCGATCAGACTATAAGAGAACGGCAACAAGGGACTCAAATCTTTCAAGCTTTCCAGACTGATCTACAAAGATTGCGTCTCACTGTGGCGAAAACATACTTGAAAGCATTGGAATCGAGTGTGACACCAATTTCCACAGACATCAGTTTGCCGTTAAAGATATCAGCCACTGTTCAAGGTTTAGGGCCTGTTTTTAAACTTGTGATCGGCCTGCAAAACACAGGGTCTACCTCCGGTGCGGACCATAACTTGGTGACAAATTTGAAGCTTTGTTTCAAATACTCTGACATCACATACAGGATCGAGCCTCAAGTGCTGGACATACCGTCACTGGTGCCCGGGGTCTTTTACAAACTGGAAACCCGTGTGGAGTGTATTGTGGCTGACAGGCCGACGCAAGACGACATTAGTGCAATTATTCTAAAAAGCGGATCCAATAGACCAGTGGTGACGGCTAGCATTTCGATGCCTGCGTCTGAAGGAACTATTGTCGTTTAGTGGATAGTTGCTAATGCATTTATTCACTACTGTCTTATGTAAATTTTTCTGGCCCTGGTGATTTGAATACTGATAGTCAGATTTTCACATTTTTGCATCAGAAAAGCAAGTTATCATTTATCGAGGGCCTCTTATTTCTGTTGAATCACGGCTGGCGGTCAAATGTAGGCCTGCGAAGTATTCTTTGACATCCCCTTTTGTACAGTTGTATAAAATATGAAATTGAATCGTTTCATGTGTGTTATGGCCTTTTGAGTTCAACTGTGATCAATTTGAAATACTCTCTGGAATTGTGTCCCTAAACACAGTTGTATGTGGTGTCTTGTACACATTTTTAGACATTGTGATTTTCTTGTGGAATGTGAATCGTCAGCGATTAGTATTTAAGCTTGTCAGTGCTGCTGATGGATCAAAACTACACCCGTATGTAATTTTCATAGCTGACCAATTTATATTTCCTGCATTGCAAGTATTACACTGTAAATCTACTCGAAATTCAGTTCTCCTATACTTGAGTAGCCTTGGCTAAAATTACTACTTTAGCCACTTCTGTGCATACACAACAGAAGTCGACTTCATTCAACACGGTACTTATTCACTGTATAGGTCTAATGAGTGTCAAGTTTTATGTACTATATTTGAATAAAGAAATATCATTTTTGAATATACTTTTTGAAAACGTGATGTCTAATGTGCGTTTTTATTTGTTTAGTTCTGTATGATTGTAGCGCCTCGGTTGAATAAATTTGAGATGAACGTGGTCATCGATTCAAGCGAGGTTGAAAAATACCCAATACCGGATTTATCCAAATTGCTGGACCTGGATCCGTACCTGAAAAGGTTTGAATCCGACCTATGTCGTAGGTAAGTGGTAATGAATCAGCCATTTGAAATATTTTGCTACGAAGAGTCAATTGCGATTGACTTATCAATATGCCATTTTCAGACCTTTTTCTATTTTCAGAGTAACCTTTGCCTTCTGACTTAGCTTACCTTTACTAAAGTAGTTTTTAGACTTCTTCCACTTCTACTTGTAAATTTTTAAGCTGAAACTATTTACTTTTTTGCACGTCTGGATTTTGCAAAGCAGAGGTAATGTTGGGATGTGTTTGTAGCACTCTTTTGAGTGAAATTGTCCTGACAACCTACTGAAATAGCTCATGTTAAAATGAATATTTTTTTTGGCAAATGCATTGTCGTAGTAAATTTGTGATACTTCATTCAAATTAGGAAGTAGAAGCACTTCTTTTAGTAGTTTTGAGTTTGACGCATCTTGAGATATTGTACTTAATTCAGTAAAGTATTTTATACTTCTCTTATTTCTATATATAAATAATATAGGCCGATGTAGGCCTACTACTATAATATAATTATGTAGCCTACTTAAGTAGTGATACTGATCACTGACAACTTTGACTACATCTGTTCATTTCAGACACGCCATCTTTTCGAGAACGAAGGACGCTATCGATAAAGCAGAAGGCCTGGACCAGTTTCTGCAGAGTTACAAGAGGTTTGGCGTTCGTCAAACAGCCTGCGGCAGCGTCGAATGTCTCGAATGGGTTCCCGGCGCTACGGCTGTGTTTATTTTTGGAGCATTCAGTAAGTAGCCTATGCTTCAGAGTAGAAGGGTATGTCCAACTTCTATATACATAAGAATAATACATTCATATTGCATTAAGCCCGAGTATTTTCGGCTGACACTTGTCAGGGGCAATTATCAGCAACTAGTAGACACTTATAAAGAGAATTGTATATTATCGATCGTGATCTTCTGGTTTATTTCAATATGAATACGGTATTTAATTGTGTGTTGTGGTTCTGTACCTCAAAAAGTATCTTCATGTACGGTTTCTGTAATGTGAGAGTTATTATTCAGATGATTGGAACAAGTTTGAGTTTCCGTATGAAAACCTGGGATACGGCAAGTGGAAATTGAAAATCCCGCCAAAGGCAGACGGGACATGCGCGATTCCTCATTTAAGCGAGATCAAGGTTTGTATTTTGTTTTTTTTTAGGTTTTTTGGTAAGTGCGTCAGTGCTACTATATGCTACACAAGGCTAGCTACCAGACTTCGAAAATATGTTATGATTTGACTGGGCAGTAGGGAAATACTTGGATATAAATCCTACTCAATCCTATGACGACACCCCGACGATTTCACAATGAATCTCACCCCAGAACTTTATTCTGGTCGCTTTCTGATCCATACAATATATCACTTAATTTGGTCATTTTCGGTGCTTCATGTTAGTCGACGGTCCGGTGCGAAATACCATATGTGTTTTTGTTTCAGCTCGTCATTGTAACACCGAATGGCGAACACGTAGAGCGCATATCGCCGTGGGCGACCTACGTTGTAAAACCGAAAAAGAATGAAGGAGTCACTTACAAGTGGTTGTTCTATAACCCACCGCCGGACACCGTATACAAGGTAGGTATAGGCTGGGTTGTCTTCAATCCGGTTCTAGATGCTCTAGATCGGTGCTTTTTGTTTTTCTCATATCGATCGTTACATTGTGACATGGGACTAGTGGAAAGTACACCACTAACTGTATATATCACGTCAGAAAGCGTTTACATTGCGGTCTGAATATTGCTATCATTTGGTGTTGTATTTCTCTTCTTGATAGCCAAGCCTTCAACTAGTTCAACGTCTTGCATTTAGCTATTGAGAGTATCAAAATATGAATATTTCTGACGGCACCGGTCAATGATTTGCCCCATTTTCATCTCAGTTCAAGCACGCACGTCCCGCAAAGCCGAAAGCCCCGCGTATTTACGAAGCGCACATTGGTATCGCGTCTCCCGAGGGAAAAGTGTCGACGTACAAGAGCTTCACGCAAAACATGCTGCCGAGAATCAAATATTTGGGATACAATTACATTCAGCTAATGGCGGTGATGGAGCACGCCTACTACGGCAGCTTCGGTTATCAAGTGACCAGCTTTTTCGCGCCTTCCAGGTTTGTGATATTTTGTGAATTGTAGAGCTTCTTGGAGGTACAGAACTTCAATATACAATTGAATAGTATATTCATATTGAAATGAACCCGAATATTTTCGACTGACACTCGTCAGGGGTAATCGTCAGCAACTAGTAGAGAAATGGAAAGAACATTGTATATCAACAATCGTATCGTCATATTTTGTGATACGATTGTTGATATACAATGTTCTTTCCATTTCTCTACTAGTTGCTGACGATTACCCCTGACGAGTGTCAGCCGAAAATATTCGGGTTCATTTCAAATGAATATACTATTCCTTTGTGAATTGTGTGTAATTTTTTACGTGCGTGGAATATCGATGTTAAATATTTTTCTGGAGGTACAAAACTTCAATATTTAAACAACCAGAACTTTTGTATTAGTAAATTTATTGTGTTCCTCTCAATGGCAAGTGAACGGACATGCTCGCTGCACGCGACAAAACAACTAAAGTTAGCCAAAGTAATCAGTGTGGTGCTCATTACTCAAGTAGAGGTAATCTCTTATATTTCTGCAAATTTTTACTAATAGAATCAGCCGTTTCCAAGACGTGCAAAATCTACCTGAAATGGGAGTAGAAAATGACGGTTCGAAATATACCAGCAGTAGTAAGTAGTTTCAGACGCAGTTTATGAAAGCACGCTTTTGGCAGTTTATCGGAGGTGGCTACCTCCAAATTACAAGACTAATGCAATATCCAATTGATTAGTATAAAGATATTGAAATGAACCCGAATAATTTCGGCTGACACTCGTCAGGGGCAATCGTCAGCAACTAGCAGCGAATTGGGAAGAACATTATATATCAACAACTGTATCACAAAATATTATGACGATTGTTGATATACTATGTTGTTTCCAATTCTCTATTAGTTACAAGTGTCAGGGGAAAATATTCGGGTTCATTTCAATATGAATATATACTATCCAATTGGATATTGAAGTTTTGTATCTCCAAAAATATTTTTTAATATATCAATGTTTTTGATGTCGCAGCCGATATGGCACGCCGGAAGATTTAAGGGAGTTAATCGACGCCGCCCATGGAATGGGGATCTCCGTCTTGCTCGACATTGTGCACAGCCACGCGTCGAAAAACGTACTGGACGGGCTTAATCAGTTTGACGGGACCGACTCGTGTCATTTCCACGGTGGGCCGCGAGGATTTCACGATCTCTGGGACAGCAGATTATTCGATTATTCCAAGTAAGCATGTGCCTGGTATTTGGACTGTTAATTCGGAACAATATCAAGGTTTCGCCGACCCCTCCAGTGTAGAGAGTTCGTATAATTGAAAGGTGATTGAGGTCTCAATTGGAGAGCGTTAAAACATCAAGTCACTGGCTTCCTATGCAATCAAGTGTGAAACATGATTAGGAAAAGTGTATTTACTGCACCTACGGGAGAATTCTGCCGAGCTTGTTACTACAAGACCCATATTATTCAGATGGGAGGTTTTGCGATTTCTTCTGTCTAACGTCACGAGCTACATGGACAATTTTCAATTCGATGGATTCCGCTTCGACGGGGTGACATCCATGATATACCACGACCACGGGATAAGTAGGTCGTCGAATTGGTGGAGTGCAATCGGCCTGTTTCTCGTATTTTTGATCAAGTTTACATTTTACAGGCCGGGGATTCTCTGGCGGATATCACGAGTATTTCGGACTGCACATCGACATTGAATCTGTCGTGTATTTGATGTTGGTGAATCATGTCATGCACAAATATTATCCGTCTAGCATCACTATTGCGGAGGTAGGTGCAAAGTGGGCGTTCTTTTCGTTTGTGTTGATGCCCAGGTCTCGTGTTTGAAGGATGTATCTGGGATGCCGGCGATGTGTAGACCGATCGAGGAAGGCGGCATTGGATTCGATTACAGACTTGCGATGGCAATCCCTGATAACTGGATTAAGGTAATGGACTACAAAGAATATAATGCCAGTTCTGCATCACATTAGAGATAATTCAGTATTTTTTTCGATTGTGCCAGTTTCATTGCAGTTTATGACAATACTGTGGGTTGATCACGACTTCACAGGTATGCAATTTCCACTAATGTGTGTAGATTTTTGGGACTTGTTTTGTATGCTGGAATACAACTAATCGAGGTTTCAAGGCTTGCCACACTGGAAAATAGTGTCGAAACTACAGTTTTCGTTGATGAGTTATCTCCAAATAACGTATAACTTCAGTACTCAAAATCATTGTCTGTCATTACTCGAGTCGTCACAAATATTACTCGATTAAGATTAAGTACTCCAATCATTGTTCCAACGCTAGTCATAGTAGCTAGGCATTGAAAAATTATGAATGTCATGACAACGAGTTTCCTAATCGAAGACAGTCAATACAGTCAGTATTGCTATTCAAACATCGTGACAAACACTATTCTAAATGCACTCATTCTCAGCATGCGCTGTATAGATTTTTATGTCTGTTCGCGTGTACACAGATGCTGAAAGAGCAGAGCGACGAAGAATGGGAGATGCAGCATATCACTTTCACACTCAACAACAGAAGGTACAAGGAGAAGTGTATCGCTTACGCTGAAAGTCACGATCAGGTTTGAAACTTTGTGGTAATGGCAATGTACAGTTTTTGTATCGCTTCAAGACTACGAGATTTCAACTAAGTATAGGACAACGCTTTGCTGGAAGCTTGCTGCGTATATGACTCTGAACATGGACGTGGCGTGGAAAGCTTTTTTAAAGATATTTTTGCCTACCGTCACTGTACAATTGAATCGTATATTCATATTGAAATGAACCCGAATATTTTCGACTGACACTCGTCAGGGGTAATCGTCCGCAACTAGTAGAGAATTGGAAAGAGCATTGTATATCAACAATCGTATCACAAAATATGGCGTATCCGCTCCCAATTATTCGAAAAATACTATTCAGTTGTATATTGAAGTGCTATATCTCCAAGAAGCTCTTCAAATACTTTCACTTTTTAAGTGGGGTCTTCAGACTGCTTCTACTTCTGCAGCTTTTATGCAAAACAACACACTTGTTATCGAGTAGAAATTCATGACAATACTTCTACTTCTTCATGAGTAGCAACTTGACTGCCTCTGTGCATTGCGTGCGATTCATCAGCCCTCGATATTTATACAGGCCTTAGTCGGAGATAAAAGCCTCGCGTTCTGGCTGATGGACAAGGAAATGTACACCAACATGTCTGAAATGTCGGAGCTGACGCCCGTCATAGACCGCGGCCTGCGGCTTCACATGATGATCCGGCTGGTTACCCACGGACTCGGGGGAGAGGGATACCTGAATTTTATCGGTAGGTGATATCGTATTCGAGTTCAACTAGTCAGTCCGTGTTAGCAGTGTGCTTTGTTAAGGTAATGAATTCGGTCATCCGGAATGGCTCGATTTTCCACGAGCAGGCAACGGGGAGAGTTATCATTACGCGCGACGGCAATTTAACCTTGTCGACGACGAGCTTTTGAGATATCGGCATCTGTATAACTTTGACGCGGCCATGCAAGCGGCTGAAGATAAGTACAACTGGCTGTCTGCTGCGCAGGTAACTCTTGGTGTTTGTTACCAACTTATCATCAACTAGCATGAGTTTTAGCTAGCTTTCTCGATTGTAGGGGGTTGAAGCAGTAAAGATTTTTCGATTGTGGGCAGGTAAAGCAGTAGTGCATCTGGTGCAAGTCTTCATAAAAGACGTAAATGACATTGAATTTTTGATTGGAATCCATTTTTTGAAGCACTTCAACACTTAACGAGTAAAAAAGAATGACATGCCCATGCCAGCACCGATCGTTCTAAAATCTCACTGCCAATTTGAGAGTTGTAAATTGTTTCACGTAAGTCATATTGTCATGAACATGTCCCTTAGGGCTGTAAAAACTTCGCGATTGCTGGTTGGAATGGATTCAAATTTGGTGTGCATTTTTTTTACGGAACCTGATGATTTAATCGCTTAGCAAGCAAGATTTGGAGAAAAAGTTTTTTTAGGACAGCCCTAACGGCCATGCACTGTAGTATTGTACAATGTGTGATTGTGCTTTGTACATCGATATTCAATTGTTGGTGGTGATTATACAAATTAAAAATCCAGATTTTGACCCAACAGGCAGCATTGGAGCAATCCTAAAAGTTCGCAGAATAAAATTATTTAGTCAAAATCAATCCAGTCAACGGAATAATCGAAAGTCCAATTCAGACGTGTCCTGGATTTGACGTAACGTCGGTAATTCCAACAAGCTATTTTGTGCATTTTCAGGGATACGTGAGCCGTCACCATGAAGGTGACAAGGTAATTGTGTTTGAGAGGGCGGGCGTCGTATTCGTGTTCAATTTTCATAAAGACAAGAGCTACACGGACTATCAGATCGGTGTTCACGAGCCGGGAAAGTATCCTTTCACCAAACCCGCAAAAACTATGTTAATTTATTATGTGATACTCATTACCGCAAGGGTCAGTAATGAGGCACTTCTACTTTTCAGTTTTACCTACCTACACTGCTTGCTCGGGTGATTTCTGAATCCTTTCTTCATAGTTACCGCAGTATAGTTGCTGTTAATCCGACAGCCCATCGCATATTGTACCATTGCGTCCTTGACTGTATTTGTCAGATACACGATAGCCTTAGACACTGATGACGAAAGATTTGGTGGCCACAAGAGAAACGACCATTCCATACGATTTTTCACCGTCAACGAGCCATTCGATAATCGTGCCAATTCCCTGAAGGTCAGTTACGCTAGCATCGTGTAACGGTATTTATTTCAAGATATTTGTATGATTCAATGTGGTTGAAGTTCGTCTAGTTCGCCGGTTACACTAGCAATTTTTTGCTATCAGTTAGTCCAAAAGTATGATTTTGTGTATCGTAAGAGACGCCAGTAACAAAGTAATTCTACATTTTCACTGTTTTCACTAATTACTCACGTGGTTATGTTTTTAGACTGCTCGAACTTGACAATTTGATTTTG
>ATSW01003785.1:0-14780 GCA_000444245.1 Botryllus schlosseri
ATCTTTATTCGTATACATTACATATCAACATAACACTACAAGAATGTGACAGTGAAATGCGACATGCAAGGTAGACGGGAGGCTCGAGTCTTCAGAGCCGAGCCAAGCTTGATGGTGTACACTAGGGCTGTTCAAAAATAACTTTTTTTCCCGGATTCCAGCCATTTACTGATTAAATCGTCAGGTTACCCTAATAAACGCTGCACACCAAATTTGGTTCGATTCTAACAAGTATAGGACTCCGCAGATCCAATTAAAATTTTTAATTTATTATGGAAAATTGAAAAAAAAAAAATTCCAAATTTTTCTGTCAACCCCATGAGATTGTTGAGCTGTCTTCAAAGACGTTGCAAAACAAATTTGAGTCAATTCCGACCAGTAGAAGCGGAGTTATGTGAGTTTTTCGTTGATAAATCGCGGATTATCCACCGATCAAGATAAAAAAGAAATCAAGAACCAACGTGGTTGAGTATTAAACTTCAATCAATAAGAAACCAATCTTTGGCACGACCGTTGGCTATATAGTGAGAGTTGGGATATGAATTGTACTGATAGGCAACATACTGCTTTGCAGCAACTCTGCCAAACGAAAGCTTAATTGTCTTTTTCCATGTCAGCTTCAGTTTCACCCAAAATCGGTTGAGATTCCTCGTCATAGTCACCACCATAGTCGGAGGAATTTATCGGATGAACTTTCTTCTCAATGCACGGGATGCGAAAGATGTTGTTGTAAACTGCAGTTCCGAATATCAATATCACAAACCCGATCACCTGAAATCACATGAAACTCGGTGGGATCGTGTGGTAACCAAGTCACAAGGTTGCGACTCTGTGTAGGCTGCTTTTGAAAATACATCTATGTTGCCAACTAGAAGGATTTTTCAAAAGACTGAGGTAATTTTGCGGCCATAAATAAAATATCGCCAGTTCTACGCATCATGAAAAATAATTTGGTACTTTTCGATTATACAAATTTCATTGCACTTTCATTGCTTTCATCACTTTCATTTCATTGCACTTTGAGACAATGCTGCTGAAGTGCCGATTGATCATTAGACAAAAGAAATGTTNCCTCTAAAGTGCATCGCTTTGTAATACATTTGAAATACTGCGATTCGACAACTAGGGCGGACGTATCGAAAACACAATATTTTGTTGATAGAGGCGTGGAATTTCAATACTCGGCTCGTAACATGTAAGACTTGATTCTGATTCCATTACTCGAATTCTTGCAGACAGCCTACACGTAATTCAATCGATATGTAGATCCATTATACATGCAGCAATGGCTTGTCTTTGCGCCATTAGCAAACCGCCACATTTGAATTGGACTTGGAAGCATTTATTTATACAGTTGGACACAATGACTCGAGTGCTCCAATCTGGACCGAGTAATCATTCTAATGATTCGAGGCGAGTAGTGAGGCATGATTTTTCTGGTACTGAAATGATCTGCTTTTTGCCCCTCAGTGTGAATATATCAATAGCAATCTTAGTTACGATACTAATTCCAACTGTGCAAGCTTTGAAAGCTTGATTGGTCGTATCACAGAATACAAAATATCTAGTATAGAGCTACGTGCGTGAGTGGAAATGACATATCAGTCAAGTCGTGATCGACACACATTATTGTCACAAGTGCACGAAAAAGGTATGGTTAAAAAATACCAAATTATCTGTAACGTGATGTAGAATTGGCCTTATATTCTATGTGGTTGTATGAAAGCTACATCATTGAAACATGAATATCTTTAATACTGTCGGGACATAATAATGAGCGATACTCGACTCAAAGCATAATGCTCGATTTAAAATCTAATCACTCGGCCAACCCGTAGCCATTCATTGTCTAAGAAATTCCTACAAGTGTTTGAGTCGTTGGTTGAGCATCGGTGCTAGTTCGTGGATTTGGACCTATGAACACTTGAGCTATGGCACTAGCAAAGAGCACAATATCAGAATGTGATTGAGAGAATATGAATAATTACCTGTAAGTATTGGAAGGACTGCCATCTCAATGCCAAGCTCACAGCCCAAATCACAACCGTTCGAATACTGTCCAACACCATCCTGCAAGCCAAAAATATGGATAGGCTAAAAACGTAGACGCAGTCACCGCAACTCAGCACTGGTATCACCAGAGTTGGGCAGGGCAGCCATAATGTACTACTGCTTGTACAGTGTACACGACTCGTAGGCCTACAAACCAAGGGATATTCAAAAATGCTCTACTACAACTACTCACTTTTTAAAACTCGCAATTAGAATTAAAACTAGAAGTAATGAACTTAGAAAATCCGGAACTAACAAATTAAAACACAAGTAACGAATAATGTTTGTATTGCAAATGAGCTAACTTAGCTCAGCAAAGAAATATTGGCGATCAAATCGGCATTTCAAAAGGACGTGGTTTGGAGTTTTGAAATGGGATGGCCTTGGACCCACAAATCCACCCCCTGGCCTTGGCCCAGTTAGTAGTGATGACTCTGAGCTTCCCGCAAGAACATCACACAACAGAACACCGGTATCATAATTCAAACCAAAATGACGACGGTGTGCACTAGTTGTTCGACAACTGAATCATCATTGATGTGTATAACTTGAACTAGAACTACTCCAAAAAGCAATAGTAAGTTGGCCGTCAAATAACTTTATTGGTGTTTTGTACAAGACCGGGTTTTTGTCGCACTCACGCAGGTAAAACGTTCTCAAGTACTCAAAGAAGTAGAAATGCTTTGTAGTCTAAAGTCACAGCCAATTGAGCAAGAGTGCAAGCAGGCAACAGTCACTTGAGTATTTTGGGAAAGTAAAAGTAGTACTCCGCTAATGACCGCGTCGGTAGGTTATCATTTACAATAAAATGTAACAAGATGGCCCGTCATTGGGGCTGGGGAAACTCGAGTAGGCCTACGTGAGTGGTTCGATTCTGAATTACGAATTATGCTTCGAGTCGAGGATTCGAGCATCACTGATTATGACGTCATAGCAGTATATCGTATTTTGCTACTCGACTCGAATCATTAAAATTAGAACTCGATTCAGATTAGAGTACTCAAATCACTGTGCCCAGCCCTACCCGTCATTTCAATATAATAATGATTCTACCGATAAATGCCAAGGCTCGAGAGCATCATAAATGTCCCAAAATCTCGTACGCACCTCGTGGTAGCACTAAGTTCCTTCGTAACGCTGATACCAAAGAAATTAAAGAAAGCAATGCTTGCTACGCTGCCAAAAGTTCCGAGAGCCACGCGCCAGTTGTTTCCCAGCTGGCAGAGTCCGTCGATGGAGTCTTCAAGTCGAGTTGGGACGCCGTTATTGTGACCCGTGATGATAAAATACATTGGTATCAGAAGAGTGCCAAGAGTGGTCATGCCGAAAAAACCTGCAACGAAAACACTCGCTGTTCAAGCAAGATTGGTACTAACTACCAATCTAGTTACTCGTTTTTCAGTAGTTCAACTTTTACTTCTAGTTTCACATTAAGAGAAGCGAGTGGTTTTAGTTCCAGTTGAACATATGAAAAAAATGAGGTGCCAAACAACAAAACACGCGTCGCAGTTTGCCGTAGATCGTGATGCCCGTGTTCTGTTTCGTGATGTTCTTGCAACCATTGCTAGATCAGAGTCATCAGTACTAACAGCGGTGTGGTCAGAGGTGGGTTTTGGGAGTCAACCCCCTACCATTTCAAACTCAAAACCCCATATCTTTGAAATGGCGATTCTATCTCCCAATAGGTTTTAGCTCATTTGCATTTCAGTTATCCATGTTATCAATGATCATATGTGTTTTAGTTAGTTAGTTGCGGATTTTTACAGGTTTTTCCTTCTAGTTCTAATCGCACATTTCGAAAACACAGTAGTTTGTACGAGTCTGACATGATCTCAGAGGTGTTCCGTAATGCATGCAGGAATACTTTGCCTACCTGGACTGCTTACTTGATTGGTTATGATTCTGACTACTCCCGCTTCTGCTTACGACATTTTTGCACTTTCTACTTTGTGACATAGAAACTAGTTTAAAGGCATGTTTACAGCATGGTTATGAGTTAAATTGTCATAAAAATTGTACGAAATAGCCCCTTTATCACTGTAATGGAATACATTGTCATATATTTCAAAAGATCGCACCCATTCGTGGTGGTATTATTAGTCATTCTGCGCAATTCACAAAAATGCATCTTGCCATTCTAAAGGAAAACACAGCGTCGCACGGATCGACTTTTTAAAATTGCTCTTGTCATTCTCAGACCACCATCTCCTACTTCCACTTGAAAGAGTTTTGACATGTCTTGGAAATCACTACTTCTGTTTGTATCGAGTAGGAATTTATGACAGTAATTCTACTTGAAGACATTCTTGAGAACTTCAATATACAATTGAATAATATATTGGTATTGAGATAAGCCGGAATATTTTCGGCTGACACTCGTCAGGGGTAATCGTCAGCAACTAGTAGAGAATCGGAAAGAACATCGTATATTAACAATCGTATCACTATGACATCACAGGCATGAAATTCACTTGTACTGAGTACCAGCGCTGACTACATCGACTCCCTCCGTTATACCGTGACTACCAAGTTTACAAAACTACCAGACTGGTTCAAAACTGTCAACCTGCAAATTGAGATCTCAATTCTTAAGACTAGAAAGCTGAAAGTCAATTATCATTTTGCACAGTTCACTGCAAACTACACCTATCTGTGCTTCACTTAGAAAGCCTTTCAAGGCTATATCTGCACCTTCCTTGTCCAGCGACATATCCACATCACGCACTCGTGGTACACATATGCACAGATCGTGTGTATCTTCATGAGTCGGCATATGTGCGGCAAAAACACCAAGGACAGAAATATATAACATACTATTCCTAATACCTTCCCATCCGACAGCCTGCAGTGGGTTGATGTCTCTCCCGCTGACAAATTTCTCTTCTACAACCATTTGTGTCGCAGCCACGATCTGAGCAATGATGATAATCAAGTCACCTAGTATCAAGAAAAATACACAATGTTGAAAACCATACATAACGAAATCAGACGCGTATAAACTACCAGTCTAGTTAGTTGACGGTCAACTAACTACTGCTTTTCGTTAAGTTTCAGTTCTAATTGTAGCTTCAGATTTCAAAAATGAGTAGTTCTAGATTTAATTGCAGAATTTCAAAAGTGTGTGGTTCTAGTTTAAGTCGAGAGTTTTGGAAAGTGCGTAGTTCTAATTCTAATTGAGAGATTGGAAAGTGAGTGGTGCTTCTTATAGTTGAGAGTTTTGTAAAGAGAGTAGTTCTAATTCAGGGGTTCTCAAAGGGCGGGCCACAGGAGGATTCGAGGTGGGCGACAGAGCTATTTAGAATATTGTACAACTAGTGAAAATTTGGGTGTATTTGTTATGTTATTCGCTCAAAAATATATTGATATTATCAAATTATACGAAGGCTACCTCACGTTGTTCATCCGACTTTGATGGGACGTAATGGCACGTATGGAGTCACAAGCTACAAGTCGAAAATGGGAGGGGAAACGGAGGCTTTTATCCCCCGACTACGACAACCTACGGCTAACGGCAACAAAAACAATTTCGATTATATATTACCTTGAAGTTAGTGCTGAAGTGATCTAGTATTCCAGCAGGGCCGTATGCCGTTGAAAGGGGTGTGCATTAAACTCGGACGGAAGTGTAGTCGATGTAGATTTACGGTACCTTGGCAGGTCGTATTATTGTAATATAAAAATAGCCATAATCGCAATTTATTATCAATTCAACTTCCTATCGAAGTATACGGCACCACCGCAACGAATCGTAATGTATTGAGGATTTAGAGCAATACGTGCATTAATATTGGAGTCGGATTAAAATTTCCGGCCTTGAAATCATTGCACGTCATGTAAGAGTCACATGTACCATTGGATTGAATGAACTTGAGTAGATACAGGACATACTTATGTACATTGTACAGCTTGAACATTGAAAGATCCTTTCTCCACATCTGTGCAGTATCCCTTTCACCAAAGAATTGTTTGAAGCTGGCCCAGCCCCAATCCGCACCACAGTGGAAGTAGAACCGCAATCACAAAGTGGATGCGGGGATTAGATTATCGGGTTTCGCGACATGAGTGGGATAGCGGACATATTAATGTACACAAGAGTTATAGGATCTACCAGGACCGTAACTGCCACACCTAAAACCCGCATTTGGGGGGAGCTCAAAGGGGCTCAAATTTCTTTAATCGTTTGTTTGTTGGAGGAGATTTATTCAACTTGAAAATTTTCGTCGCGCTTCGCGCGATTTCATTACTTTGAATGCCTACATTTGTAATGATCAGCAAGAGAAAAATGCGCAGATTTTAGAGAAATAGGCATATCGTCGCCAGCGATGACCACGCCTTGGACGGGACTATGACTCTAGGATGAGAGGTGGGCCACAGAACATTTTCAAATCAGAAAATGGGCCTCGGGCAAAGAACGGCTGAGAACCCCTGTCTAATTCTATTGGCGCATTTTGAAAATCCAGTAGTTTGTACAAGTCTGCAGTACTCGATTGAATACAGTGAATACTAGATTTGAATTATGGAAGTCTAATCATAGTGCCCAACCCCTACTTTTGACATATCCTACTCGTGATGCTGCAATTGTTGTAGGCTACCAAACTGTTTAAAAGTAGTCTGCAACTCGTTTAAGACCAGTACTACATGAAATCTAACAACACTTTGCAACGGAAATTTGACCAAAAACAGTGGAACTCAGCGACATGCAAAATCATGCCTACACATCTTGATAATGCCACTGACGTGATGATATTCAATTTAAACTAGTTTTTACTTGAAAAAGGAATGTGAATTGAAAGTAAGTATACTTTAGTAGCAAGAGTGTTCTTCCTCTACAGAATCTTAGATTCTTGAAAGGAACTTTTGGAAATTTTCATGTTGCAACAGATTCTGTAACATGAGTATTGAGTACCGGTAGTCATCAAGAGCTAGCCAGCAATGAAAATAGAAATGGTATCGAAAGTATGATCAACCATATCCAATCTAAATCGTGTTACTATCTCACTGCTATATCAATATGCCAGATTATTTTCCTGTGCTCTTACTGGCATGTTTTCGTTTCCTAGTCACTCGTGGAGAATAATGCAACACATCACAAATCCAATTTGAAAAACAACCAAGTTAGTCACATGATCGTCACATGCCTCGAGCTACCTGACGTCAGCGGTAAATATCACAAAAATGGAATGTAGGCTGAAAAGACATTACAATATACAGCACAGTGAATAACGCTCATAGAACGGAAGAACAAATCCAACTATTTATGCTGACCGACCATTTCCCATACTGCAACGACAGCGCATTGACATAGAGACCACAATAAAACAGATGCACAATCATTTTAGTGCTCGAATATGAATGGAATATAATTCTAACGACGCTAGTCCATTAGTGGTAGAGGATATTTTCGAGTACTGAAATGATCAGCTCCTTGCCACAAAAGACGTAATTTATTAACGAGAATGATAGTTTCGATATTATTTCCCACTCTGGTAGCCCGTGAACCTAGATTGGTGGTATCGCAGCATATGAAACATGGAGTACAAAGCTACACAGTACGCACGTTAGTGGAAATGACATTTCCGTGAAGACGTGATCGACCAACAGCACACTGGCACGAAGTGCAAGGAAATAGGTATGGCCAACAACATATCAAATGATCTTCAATGTGACGTAGAACTGGCGTTACATTGTGGTCGCATGAAAGATGCATATATCGACTTTCCACATCATTCTACTGCTACTGAGTGATACTTGAATGCTCGTCTCAGCTACTACTCGATTCAGAATCGAATCATAAAGGTACCCAACTTTGCTGAGCCCTACTAGTTACCTGTTATCAACTCATTCTTGCTGTACGATTCCGTTCCACTTTCATCGGGGAATAAAATGTCAGAAAGTCCCACCAGAACAAGACCAATGATCACACACACAATTCCAGACCACATCTTGGAGGTGATGACACGTTGTAGAAATGCTACTGACAATAGTGCCGTAAAGACGATGACAGCACCACGCAACATCTGAAAACTTGACGCGTAGGTGAGCGTTAATCCGACATACCTGAAAAGTGAAAAGAATGGAAACTCATCAATACATGGCAGAATACTTCAAGGAAGTAAGGGTAATATAATGTCACCAGAGGTGATCAGTAACTACTAACTACCAATCTAGTTCCTTCAACAGCGTTGTACAAACTAATGGATATTCAAAAGTGCAACTAGAACTAGCAGGCTACTACTCGTTTTTCAAAACACGCAAATAGAGGTGGGACTAGATCTTTAAAAATCCAAAACTAATTTACACACAACTAGCTAGATTAAAATCTGAAGAATTTAATTCATTTTTATTTCATCAGAAACGGATGGGCTTTCCACATCAACATCAGTACAAGTTTGAAACAGGAGGGGTTCCGACCAATGCACTTACTGCTTCTAGTTGCGCAATTTCAAAATCCAGCAGTTTGAACAAGTCTGGAAGTAGGTCTAATTCTTCGGAGTACTTAAGCAGGTTTGTCAAATAGTCATAAAAGCCGCATAAAATAGACCCCGCACCAAGGTGTCGGGATATCTTTTGGCAGATTCTACCAAAAGTGGCCTCCTGAATTCAGACACTTTGGTTCCACTCAATTTTGGCCAAATTTAGCGGAAAATCAATGGTTCGTTTCATGGTCATGGGTAGGGGCAGACAACGAATTAAAAAATACTGTAGGCTCACTGTTCCGTAATATATGAATTGCAGTTGCGCATTACGGCAGTAATTGGTACTGATCACATAAACCGGACAATAGCGACATTCAAACTTGGTCAAATCTCCTAGACTTGAAGAAACAGCATCGTAAGTGGATTTAAAAGAGTATAGATTGATATGAAACTGTTGCAACGATGTATATGATGTAAAAAGAAAATCAGTTCCAATGCTATTCTACAGAATTGCAGATCATGGAAAGATTTCACTTCCCTGCCGGCCATCGTGACTGAAATAATTAGCACTCTGAGGTACCTAGATGTGAGTACAGGTACTTTCCATCGAGCATATAATTAAGACGTGACAATTTCAAATGGCAAAACATTTGTGACATATTACTAGTTTATTGCAACGAGTGCGATACATTGACAAGAAGCAGAAGCGGTCAAAATAGGCTTGGTACTCGCCGGTAGAGTGCTAGATTGGAGACTGGAGAGGATCCTGAGACGTCGAAACCACGCAAGAACTTATCAAATATGCGGGCATGACAACCGCGGACCTCCGAAAAATCGCAGCCATCGTTTGTGAATGTTTCCACGAGTGGCTCATGTGGAGCAAGTCCTCTTACCGCATTGCTAGAAGGTCGCGATATAGACAATGAATGGCCCAAAAAGGTGACGAAGCCCAGAAGGCTCAGGCGCGATTTTTGGGTTAAGCTTTGCTCATGCTTTTGCAGAACCAAAGCGAATAAGACACTATTCATTTGCACTATTAACACTAAATGGCATTTGTATGGTGAGTTGGGAGGGCGTGTGACGAATTAGCACAGCACTGTATACTGCACTAGGCCTTTATAAGNGATAGACCTTTGAAATAATGTCGTACATTTCTGCTCATTTACAAGTAGAAGGAGCGATATTGAAGCCGTGTCAAAACTACTTCTTAATAGAAAGGTCTGAAACGAATGCAAAATGACTCAACAAATAGCTTACATTTCGGGAAATATATTCATTTACCGTGACACTGTAAAAAGTAAGTAATTTCGTCTAATAAGAAATTCAAGAAGTGGAAGTAACGGTAGTCTAAAAACATTGCCCCTTGGGTAAGTAGCGAAAGTAAGCAAAATTCCGAGTGCTCCGGAAAAGTACTTTGTTTCTGACCACATCTGGTAACAAGGCACTTGAGATTAGTAGATTAGTGCGATGATATGAAGTCTAATCAGGTCTACACGTCTGTCCAATTCCTGTGACGTGAAGGTTCTTGACCATTGGCTTCAACACCTAGGTACGGAAACTGGTCAACAAAATCTCGATCAAATATTTGGAGGCCAGTACCAGTAACATTACATAATTTACTCAGTACAAGTCAAAGCCCTCTGGAAATGTAGCGAGCGGACAAATCCAAATAACCTGGGAACGTGTATCACAACAAAATCAAATCCCAGCATTTGGGCAAAATCGATAAGCTGAGTGATTTGATTTCAAATCAAGCATCACGCTTCGAGTCGAGCGTTAGGGTACCGCTCGTTATGACGCCATCGGAGCATGGATGACGTGGAAAGTTGAAAAATGTTTCTCTTATGCGACCACGAAGAACATAATGCCAGTCCTACACCATATAAAGATGATCTGATATTTTTCAACCATGCCCATTTCATTGCACTTTGTGAAAATGCCGTGTGTTGATCGCGAGTTGACGGAAATATCACTTCAACGAATAGGCGCAGCGTTGTACTACACGTTTCGAATGATGCGTTACGAACAATCCAAGTTTCAAGTCACAGTACTCTAACCAAGAAATGGTGACGTTTGCAAGCAGGACTGGGCACAATGATTCGAGTATAACATCACCCATACTGTTGTAACGTCTACATGAGTGATATTTGAGTCTGACAACTCGAAGCGTAGTCCTCGATTCAGAATCGGGTCACTTTGGCACTTGATTCTGCCTAACCCTATTCGTAACATATAACTTGATGCTCACATCAGCGACGTCCCGGTCATATCGCACATGGCTGGAATGAAGAGCAGAAACGGAGAAAAATTTTGGTTGCCCATGTCGTCCGTGCTTCGCCCGCGTACTTTTTTCGAAAACCACAACACTTTGAACGCAATCAGGCACGAAAACTCTCCAATGAACATACCCACCGCCTGAAATGGAATTACGGATTTGACATTGTCATTTGAATAACTTGGATAACAGATGATTTCACGAGAGCCTGACCGACATCGAATTTTTGGCGTCGATACCGAGAAACCTTCGCCATTAACACCGATATATCAGGAAATATGACTTTGAATTTAGCTGGCATTTATAGTTTGTATATTATGTAGGTGGGTAAATTATTGCATCTTATCTTTTCGTTTCTCTATTTTGTATTATGGCTGGCAACTATAAACAGAGGCTATGCAATTACTTACGTACCGGTAGTTCAACAGTTCTACGTATATGTGAGCGTTACAAAGCCTTCTTGCGTGTATATTTAACTATCAATGAACACTCAAATCTGTATTTCTAACAGCTGGCAAAATGCAATGATGCCTCACACTTCGGAAATGCAACTTCACTTGAATTGTGCCTTGACTTGACTCGAGTGACCTCCAAAAATCGAGTGACTTGACTCGAGTCAACATGTGCAATCATTCAAAATGACTGGTGACTCGAAGGTAGTGACTTGATCCCAACACGGCTTCATACTACCGTGCTGTGATGTCACCAAAATTACTGATATTTATTTTACCTTTCTAGGCCGATACCAATATTTCTTTCGATGTGTGATATCGACACGATATGATCGGTGGCCAAGTTATAGGCAAGGCTCTCGTTTTCATATGGTCTCTGCCTTTATATGCAGAATCATGAAATAAACAGTTGGCACTGATCGCATGAAACGCACAAGAGCGGATTGAATTTGAATAAAATAGTATTTACGGTGGGCACCACTATAATAAATAATTGGTCACCGTAAATACTATTTAAATACTCCGCTTCCACTGGTTGGAATTGAACCAAATTTGGTGAACATTGTTTCTATAGACAACCTAACACTTTCGGGGTGAGCAGAAAATTTTCAAATTTTTTGTTATTTATTTTTATATAATAAATAGAAACTTTCTTCTCCTGTAGCAATGCGGCTACTGGTTGGAATTGAACCAAATTTTGTGTGTAGGCTTAAATTAGTTAACCTAACAATTTTATCAAGTAGCCAGTACAATTTGAGAAAAACAGGTAATTTTTGAAGAGCCCTACTGCGTGTATTTAATTGTTCACCAGACATCAGGGACTCGCTAATTGACAGCAAGCTCTTTGGCAAGCTAATCGTACGCCAAAAATCGTCAACAAGAAGAGATTATATGATCGTAATTTACACATGTACTTAACCCGAATTGAATTGATGCGATATTGGTATATTTAAAAAAAAATCATCCTAATTTTCCGACAGGCTACGTACGTGCCTAGCGTGATGTGCTGAGAAGCACCATCACCATCATAGATCTCCTCTCTCGACCAGGCGCCAAAACAGACGTTCTGCTTTTCTAAAATCTAAAATATGTTCGCCAATATTCGTTTACAAAACCATTCTTGAGCTAGCTAGCTTCATGATGCTCTTGGTAATCGCAGCGTAAAATTGGAGGGTGTGTGCCTGCTAATTGGAATTCATTTCAGCGCATATTCGTTTGTCTAACAAGGCTTTGCCAGTGACATTAGTCGGGAAATGCAGCAATACAGCTTAAATACCGATAGAATGAGAAAACAATTGTCGCGACGAAAGCTACTCGATACGGTGTTAGACTTAAAACCCATTCCCAGATCTATTTACGGTATATGCACCAATGCCGCCGAAATCGCTGTTTTAATCTGCAAACAATTGCCGCGATGCGAGCTACTCAACGTGAAGCCAGAAACCGCAAGAGACAATTGTTGATTGGCTGCGCGATTTCGCGTTTGTGATCATCATTATTGGCCGCTTGAAACCTCATATTCGAGAGTGTTCTTGTGTTACTTGGCGAACTTGCCACGCCAGAGCGTAGTGTATCCGTTACTCACACAGCGCGCAATGCGCGTTAATAACATTGATGCAACTCCAAATCCTCAGTGACGTAAATTCTGATTTTTGTTCGATGTCGGACGAATGATCGTGCCGTTTTAAGATGCCATATAATAACTCGACTGCATGGTTTGATATTAATGAGTGCAGGACCGGTATTAAAACGTCACACAAATGGTTCAAGGTTGCACATACACCAGCGGCATGTACTAAAGTGCGTTTTAATGCGACAGTGATGTCATCGATATGGAACAATTATGACATCACAAGACTTCGTCACATCGTAAAAAAATATAAGTCGGCGCCTATGGTTATTATAATAGTTTTGAAATCAATTTTCAGGTTTGGTGCTGCCACTCAGCTGTTTAAGTAATTTGAATTTGTAAATCATCTTTAGAACTTGAACAGACCAAATTTGCCAGCCTGCTGCAGAATTTAATAGTTAAAAGCTTGATGATGACATAAAAAGCACAGACGCACACAGCTAGTGTGCAAAATGACTGTTCTCCTGTGGTTTCTCCTGAAATGAACTCATCTACTGCTTGTTTATGCATATCGAAGGCCTGAGAACCAATGCTTCAATAAAACAATGACTGCTAAGAATATGATAATCACATTTAAAGAAAGCCTGCCAACTTCAAATGAGTGGGCACATGCCGCAATGTCACCGCGATTAAACCAGGGTTACTGAAACGGTGGGTCTTAAAAAATCTGTCTCAGTAACAGTACAGTAATTACCTCGTTTTTAAACAAAGCCCAAACCGTTATTGCTGATCTGAGACCGAAGTGTAGTGTTTTTATGCACTTTCTGTTCAGCTCAACCATATAGCAATACGTAATCGCCTTCCTTAGAGCCATAGTTTGGATCTACGTTGGACCACTGCCTTTGAATCGTTCTCCAGAGCGAAGAGTCAACGAACTAGCAAGAAATTTTAAAAAATGCCAATTTTCCAACTAGCTACAGGACTACCCGAACCATAAATATATTTCGCATACCGGTACTGCTTATTTAACACTGTTGCTATGTATTTTGTATATATTTATACCGTCCTATATTTGTATCACTGTAAATTATTTTTTTAAATAAATTAAATTTTCCAGATTAGATCAGATTAGAATTATAGGTAGCTTTTTTTTCTAAATTAGATTACAATTAGAATTGCAGCGACGCAGTAATTCCAAAATTAGATTTGAATTACTGAATTCGCGAAAACTTAAAAATTGAATCAAGTTCAGTTGGTATCGAATCAGAGGTGATTCTCTTGAACACATGGGATCAGCATATATCTGTACGACAAGCTTGGCTTGTTTCGCACGATACAGTTCTCCTGCGGCATTTCAGGAAAAGCAGGAATTAGATTAGAATGAAAATGAGAGCAGAAAGCCATTTCTAGTAGTCCCAGTCTGGTTAAGTAGCCCAGTGTCATACATGATGTATCAAGCTCACCTGTAGAAAAGGATGGCTGAAAGGATGGGATTGCGGATGATCACCAGTAGCACAGCCGGGTGCATCTTGTAGATCGGCCCATCTGTCATGATAGAGACAAGTCATAGAAACCAGTATTTCCGATTTCGAACAATTTTCATTGCAGAAATTCATAAAATGCCGCTACACTTTTTAAAACTGTGATGAATTGATAACACTGGTCTACAAATTTCGAAAAAAATTTTCAGCCGAGAATTTTAATGAATGATATAGGCTGATTCAAGGTTGCTGAATCCGATTCCGTGCTCAGAATTTCTCCATCACGTCAGATTTTTTCTGTATGAATTTTTCTCATTTAGCCTATATAAATTAATCAAATTTCGGCTTTCGTTAGTGACATCACGGTTAGCATACAACAGCAACAGATCAAATATTGTTATTGAAATCATCTATCATGAAGCCTGGGTTGGTGTAATACAGAATAGCTGAGTTTTCAATGAACTTGAATCCTGTAATTCTCTATCTTCATTCATGCAGAAGCTCTTTTCGACCAATAAAATTACACTAGTCTAT
>ATSW01003787.1:0-13651 GCA_000444245.1 Botryllus schlosseri
ATTCAGCATTATGATAAAAACGCAGTGAAATACAAACACTTGTCGGCTGGCTGAGGCCGACTGAGCGCGGATTCCAGAGCATTTGCCAGCGAAACTCTTAAACAACGAAGCTAAATGCCACAGCACAGTTCGGAACCAAGACCAGCTTTGTAATACCCCAAATATATTTTGACGTCTCCATAGAAAAAGGATATCGGGAAATGTGATTTAGGTGTTTCATGTTTCGCACTGTTTTGAATATTGTCATTGAATGAGTCAATACAATATTTGGTAAATTAACCCTACCTTTCTCATAGTCTAAATTTAACACATCCACTTAGCTAGCAACTTGTGTTAACAATGTAATTCACTGTTTTCTGTTTAGAAATAAAATACGTCACGGAATATAGTTTGAACTTTTGGCACGGCCCACAAACCTATTTTGTGCTTCTCTTTTCACACGCCTAGAAAATTAATTTCCCACCCATGAATTAACTTGAAGTTCAAGCCGTCTCTGGGGACGACATGCGAGCGACAAGTACGAGCTGACTCGTTAAACAGTTTGCGCGATCATTCGTTTCCGATTCATTCATTTTGTGGGTGACCCCGTAGCGCAGTTACCAGGTGTTTTCGTGCAACGTATAGCAGTAGTAGTGGTGGTTGTGGAAAATACCCAAGGTAGCACGACAAGGTGCTTGTTCCGACTCCAAAACGCTTTTTCTCTGTATATTGTCGAAGAGAATAATAATATTGGAATTGGCGTAATGCCTCAGGTGGTAATCCACGGACTTCGGTGCAAAATACTGTAATCGACTCTCGGCGCTAGCACGTTTATCTGGGCCAAACAGTTCGACCTCGACTTATCAGACTAACTATACCGTAAAATCACATGAAAACTATCATGAACATATTTAATTACGAACAAAGCTCACAAAACGTCACCCTCTTGTATCATACAGGCAGAAAACGGTTTAATTCTTGAAATTTTGGGTTGATTAAAATTTTTGATGATTCACCGGTCCGCCAAATATTTTTTTGGTCTACATCACAATTTATCATCATGCGCTTCTTGATATAGGAACCATGCCCAAGCAGTCTTGCTTCAGTTAGGATATTGCGGCACGTTAGCCATAGCCCCATGTCAATTGTCAAACTATTTGTTACGTTTGACCGTTTATGATTCACGATGTTTTGACAATCGGTCGTCTAGAACGGTAGGCCTATAAAGTAGGTCACAAGCTGTAAAATTTCAAATGATAAGTTCACTGATAGTGCTAAATCTACGATACAAACGATATGTCGGGGTAAAAAAAATTTTGACTCAGGAAACAATTTTGGCAAAATTTCAACTTATTTTGACATGTAAAAAAAATCGCGCTAGTAATAACAAATTCTATTAAACTAGGCATTATCAGTCACGGTTGATAGGATGCATGGAATTGTTTTTCACCACTAGTCAAAAAACTTCAGAAAATTCCAACTCAATCCCACCTGAGCTAATAACTCCCTTCGGTCGAAAAAACAAACAAACATAATCTACTCGCGTACCACCTGGAAGATCTTCGCGTACCTCTAGTGGCACGCGTACCACAGGTTGAGAACCACTGTCCTAACTGAAGCAAGACTGCGTGGACATTGGTTCTTATGTGAAAAATTGTGATGTTGACAACATATTCCGAATGAAACAACATGGTGCGTTTCAGTATTGCCAGCCAAGAACTGCTGCTGTTGAATATTCTTTCTCCATTCTTGACAATCCACCTGGTAAAAATAGACACTTTCTACCATAAAATGTTGGAAAGTAGGCCTATCTAACCTTGTACTACAACACATTTTAATTATTTCTAACATAATGCGTGATGTAACTACTGGAATTCTTCATAGGCCTAGATTTCGTTAAGATAAAGTTTTTCAAGTAAAACTTCGTCAGTTTTTAGGTGAATTATTTCGTAAGGACAGACAGTTCCATCCAGAGATGAAGATAAGTAGTCCAATTCTAACATTATATGCTATAGCACTTAATTTACATACATGCGGGCAAAATTTTGTTGAAATCAAGTTTTAAAGTTCCAAAAACGTTAAAGAGCACTCATTCAGATGGATATGTGGTAACGTTTCTATTAAAATTGAATAGCTCGACTCGGTTGACATATACATTTATTCATATATGCTTTCGGGAGGGGGTGGTAGCACATTTAGGTAACCCGAGTCCTGCGTCAAGTCGATCACCGACCCGATTGATCGGGTGGACTCTTTTCTGTTGCTTTCAAACTCGCTTCCTGCTAATTTCCTCTCCGTATCCACGGATTTGATTGCACCTGTTTCGCTTCGTTCGTTATTGTCTGCCGAATCTATGGAAGCGATATCAAGCGATTCATTGGCGGCTGTATCCGCTTTATCATCGTCATTCTGTAGCAAACTATATTCTGCGCGCGAGACACTCTCGTCTTCGTCTGTATCCTCTCCTGTTTCAACAACCTCAGAAAGAGAACGGAACACTGACGCCTTTTGACCGCTTTCGAGATCATCANTATCAACTAAGTCTATTTCCGATGATTCATCAGCGGTGACAAAGTCAATATCGCTAAATTCACGCGTCTCGCACGCGTCCGTGTCATTCACATCTGTTGCGATATCGTTTACGGGCGCCTGAAAGCTGCTGATACTGACACTGTCGTTAGCAGTTGCTTGTAAGTCGAACGCTGGGTTTGTGACCACTTGTGAATCATCCTCATTTTTCAGTGCATCAACGGTCGGGTAGAGTTCCTTTATTACTTGCTTAATCACTCTTTCTGATGTCGATTCCGGTTCGATTTTTTCGGTTATTGGTGTGGTTTCTCCCGTCTCTGNTTCTGTTGTTTCATCGACGATAGTTGACTCATTCGCGTTTTGCACTCTTGATGCTGCGTCAAAATTTGTGCGTAACTCATCGGTGACTTGTACCCCAGCTTNGGGACTACTTTTATAATNGGATTGCTTTACAGTCACAACAGAGTCTATCGACNTTTCATTAAACTGATCGGAATCTGTAGTCTCGCAAGTTTCGTCGATTACTGCCAGCACCGTACCAGCCCGATGTTTCTGTTTAGGAGCGTAACCATACTCATTTTTGGCTTTTGGATTGGCATCGGTTACAATCGGTGACACAGAAGATACCCGCTCNGCATCGTCATTTACCTTGCGATTTTTCTGGCATGTCATCTCAGCAGTCTCGCCGATTGCATCGTATCGCTTGCTGAAGCAAAAGCAGTAAATTGCGAGCAACACGAGCAGAGTTACCATTGACCCAGAAAGAATACCAATCCCCACGTAAAACCAATTATCAGAATCTGGTGGTGAAGAATTAGGGGTGGTGGTATCATATTCCAAATCTGTGACTCCACTCCCAGACATTTCACTTGTTAGGAGCCTGGTTCCAAATTCGAATCGCGGACTATTAATATGAATATGCTGGCTGAAATGACAATAAATTAAATTAAACGATTCGTGGACCAGTGTGATAACTTCAAGGCCCCAACACAAATATAGGGTACGCCAGCAGTTCTGCATAGTAAACGAAAACCAAATAATTCACCGCTTTTTCTACCTTTTAGCATTGGGTGCAAATCATTTAAATTAAACAGTAGGCCTACTTCTAGGTACAGAATTTTGCTCCTCATGGTTATTTCAATGGGTGAATAGGCTACAATAAATATACACTGATTCATATATGGACATATATATATCCCAGGTGTGAAGAGGGTTCTGTTTTCATGAACCGTTCCTAGAAGACGCATAAAGATGATGTGCATGATTTGGTACCAAAAATTTATGACCTACACGCCCTATACCAGGGGTGACCAGCCTTTTCGGCCAAAGGTACACATGAGATTTACGAAACATTGCGCGGGCCACTTTGATGTTGATGTCTGTTTTTAGTCGTCCGATAAGAGCGGGCTCTGTGGACTTGTACTAGCCGCGAGAGGCGCGATTTTTTTAAAGGTAATTAATGAATTCGGTCAATAATAATGTTAGTTGCATATGTTGTAGGTCTCCTCTGTATACTGCTGGGCTCATTCAGCCAGGACATGGTTAATCGGTGTTTGGACATATCTAGGGCTGCATTTAAAACAAACGGTGTTTTAAAACACTTAGTTTAAAACATGTTTTTGACAGTGTATTAAACAAAGGCCTTAAAAAAATTGTGTTTTTTCATGCTGTAAATTTACGCCCTTATTGTGTAAATACTTTTCAAGCAACATGTTGTATGAGCTTACGGACAATTTCAATCCGATAGTGCCGACGTATGTCGATATGGGATGGTTAGAACCCGCAAAATAGTCGGTATAACAGCAATAGTACAAATATTTCGTCAAACGAGCGATATTTACCCTATTTTCTCAATTGTCAATGTCAATCCACTATGGCGTCACCATTAATCATTTGTGACGTAATGAATTTAAAAAAAAAAAAACTAAAAACATGTTTTAAACAAGAGCCTTGTTTTATACATGTTTGTATTAAATTTACTTTTGTTTTAAATGAAAGCCTATACATATCAACATCAAAGATTTCAGTGAACATGAATCTATCATTTTGTGCAAAGTTTTCATCGCCGACAATCTTTCTGCGAGCGTAGACGCAAAGTCGCATGTTGGACGACACGTTCTCTGGTAATTGCGAATATTGATAGACGCAATTCCGTATATTGGGCGTTTTTTTAATTCCTAATTTTCAGGAGGGTGCACCAATACTAAAACCAAGAAGTCGAGTTACAATGAATCGCGCGATCGGCTATGAACGATATGAAGTTAAAAAATCTGTCACGATATATTCTACTTTGTGCCATATACGAAGATTTACCAAAAATGCGGATGGCTCCCGGCTACGTTAGTGCGTCGGAACTGTTATTTTCGTCATGAACATCCGAAAGTTCGGGGTCAGGCTCATTAAATTTTCGGTTGGTCATGCAAGTTCATAATAAATTACCTGGGTCATGCATTTTTCTGATATTATAACCAGAGGTGGTCAGTAACGAAGTACTTCTACTTTTTCGAAGTAATCAAGTAGTTTTCCTCTACTTCTGGTACTTACTCAAGTAGATCTGATTTCCGCTACTTCTACTTCTACTTCGTAACATTTTGTGATCTACTTACTTACTTTTCGCTATTTTCAGTTTGTCAAGTAGAAGTAGTTCAATCTTCCAATCAGGAAGATAGCCTGAGGAATTTCGAGGCTGTTTTCACGGAGCATCAACATTTAATTTTCGTAAAAGTTGGGTAAAGCCCATAATTTTCGTCGCGCTTGGCGCGCAGTGGATACGGAGTTACCAGTATGATTTCACGAAAGTATCGATGAATATAATTTAGGTAGCGGGTTGGCGTGATTCCGTTCACACAGGGATATCTAGAACTAGATATCCCTGCGTTCACACCACATTGTCGCCCTTCGCCCAAATGAAATAATTCATCACAGTATACATGGCTCATCATATCGTTTGAAACTGATGTTTCGCAATCTATTATTTACTTGTCATATCATAATCTAGCATGTCCATGGCACGTCCTAACCAGGAAAAGTGGACTCTGACTTTTTTGTTAGTTTTAGAGCTGTTTTAGCATACCGCCTTTAAAATTTTCTGGACTGAAGGCATGAAAAATGTGTTCTGCTTTTAGAAGTAGTATTTATTTTTTATTTTCAATTCCCAGTATCATATACTTTGATTTATAATTAATATCAGTTCTTTTGTCTGGATAAAATACATGTTGAAGTATAAAAGCAAGTGTAGTAATGCCTTTCATTTCCGGAAATAAAGCTACACAATATGGCATTTTTAAGGTCTCCCATATTTTTATTAATGTTTACTAATCGCGCAAAGTGTTTACACCGTATCCTATACAATCTCTCCGTATTGGTCTTCGACAAAACTACGGACCTTATAATATGAGGGATATCGTCATACCATGCTATTTTCTAAAAAGTGCTGTTCGAGAAAACAGAGAATAAGTATCGCATTTCCATAATAATACTATCATTTTCATCCTATGATGCGGACGAATGCTTATGCTATTGAAAATTGGATACCTGCTGGTATGCATCAATATGAATCAAGCTCGTCACCTTTCGCATAGCTCCATTTGCACCTTTTTACAATCCATGTGAACGAATTAGGATCGTTTTCACAACTACTTACTTACTTAAGTACTTTTAAAGTCAGTAAATTCTACTTCTACTTCAAGTAGTTTTAGGTTGCTTATGAAAGAAGTACTTCTACTCGTACTTGAGTAGATTTTTTCGTCGCTACTTCTACTTCTACTTGAGCAGCTTTCTTGACTACTTTGACCACCTCTGATTATAACTAATTTTGAGAATTACATCACGGGCCATCTCGCCTTTGGAATCCGGGAAGGAAGGCAGTTTTTGGAAATCATGAAAGTCAGATTACGGGATTAGAAAACTGCTGAATGCTAAAATTTGTACTGTAAAACTTCTTCTGTTCACTACGAAAAGGTCATCATTCTGTTTCGACTCCCGAAGTACCCGCTTTTTAACGATGCTGCTGTGGTGTTGACAAAAAAATGATATCGTGTTACAAGTCCCACACCCGAATAACCCGCTCGGGGGTCCGCATTAAAGTAAACGCGTCATTTATGGCGTTTTTAGTTCAGCCTGTCGATTACCCTGGCTGTAAAACCTATAAAGGAGATCGAATTTTCAAAAACGAGGACATTTAGGCGTCCACGGAGGACATTTTCGATTCCCTGAAAAAGGAGGACAAATACTCCTAAAAGAGGACATATAGAGACCCTATTATATACAGTATTAAGCACCATGCGACCGAACTCGACCAACCAATTTCTACATCCACCTATGTAGGTCCCGAATTCAACCTTTTCTATAATGTAATATACATCACAGTCAAACTATCGAGTCGCCATTACTATATCGAAGTTTATGAATTTGCGTCATGAGAGCGATAACAAAGTATAGTATTTGGAAAGAAATAATAACGGAAAGAAATACTACTGCGAAATTACTGACCCTGGGATACATTTTTCTCATACTAAAATTACTCATCAGCCAAAGTTCCAACTACTTGACGATGATTGTACCCTTCTATCTATAGCTTGCGCTATAAAACAGTATGCCGCATGGTGCCCTGTCAAAACCCTAATGTCATGTTTTAGACTGCTCTCAGAAAAGGAATTTTCGAAATCCCAAGCAATGATGCGCTCTCTACGAAGTGAAACGAATCGTTACAGGAATGATGCGAGCTATGTTAGTTCAAATAAAAGCATGTGTCAATGCTTCGCGCGCGTAGCATATCATCGACGGTTTGGAATCACCCTAGAATACCGTGTAAACAAAGCCTATCAATAATGGCTATTGATTTTTCAATCGCAATTCGAAACTAAATGGAATCAGCGGTAGATTTCACGACCTCAGCTTTCCTCCGAATAGATAAATAAACCATTGAAATATTACGCGCGTATCCATTCGCCTGGTTTTGCGACCGTAGTTCAGCAATAACTACTAACCAAGCAAGTGTTTCGTAATTTGTTGAGCAGATTCTGGTCATAGATTCTATTCCGCAACTAGAAATAGTGTTATCTTATAACTGCATGAATGTTGTAATTCGAAGTTTGCTTGACTTCAGAAGTTTGGCTGTAGTGATAAGCGATAACCGAGTGATAAGTCTATGCTAGTCAACAATCAATAAATTTTATTGCACACCCGAAGTTCAATTGTGCCACATTTACATACGTTAGAGGCCATGGACGCGCATGTCCTGTTTTATCTGCCATTGACTATTGCGTTGTATAAATGCACTCGTAAAGCAAATATTTTAGGACTACATCGTGTGGTATCGGGTTGGAAACGCGTCCCTAAATGGCCCACTGCAACCGATCTGCCCGAACGATAAACATTGTCCTTTCCGTACACAGAAACCGACTAAATTACTTATGAATATGTACTGATCGTGCAATAGTGTTGAATTTTATTACATACCACCTGTACGGAAAATTGATCCGAAAATAGAAACACGAAACCAAGAAATTGACCAGACACCGTGACCGTTTCCTAGATATTTGAAAAGCATATATTGTTTGTATGCAACAATGTCAACACTTTTAACTATGCCTTATATATACTACAAAATATTACACTGTAAATGCATGAAAAAATAGGGACATCTATAACAGTTTCAAAGTATTTCGGTTGGAAAACAGGCCAGCAGCATTTTCAGGTACCAAGTTCTTTCACATATATTCGAGTAGGTATAAATGAGTGACGTACGCCGATACTTATGGAGCTATATCCTAAAGTCTAAACTTCTAAATTCGATAGTTTCAAACCATAAAATATCATGATTTAAGGTATTGCTTCGTATTTTGTCTGCATTTTATTGCTAAGTAATTTCAAGTAAAGTTTTTATGAGGGAAGGAAGTGGAAAATTATCCTTTAATAACTGTAAATATCTGAATAATACATGGAAATTCTCATTCTTAGAGATATATCACCCGAGAGAAGTGTGTTCTGTTACACGTGAAAAATTTTGCCCTGTACTTGAGATGCAGCATGACAGCTTTACCAGCTTCACCCATGGAAATAGATCAATGGTTTCAAACCTTTTTCGACCCATCGCCCCCTTATCAAGCTCGACACAGATGTTCGCCCTCCATATTTACGGATCCGTAAAACGGGGCATATTAACGGGAAATTTATTCACTAAACTCTGATCACTGGTGAATTGACTAAAAAAGAAACCTAATTTTTGCGAGTAGGTGCTCGGAAAACCGGTTTCTGTGTCTACTTTCCGTTCAATTGACCTTTTTGGTTAGTCCACTTTCGCGCCGTATGCAGAATTACCCGCCTTTCCAATCGCCTCCATTGGTATTTTCGCCCCCTTGTGTGCTTCTCAAAATCGTCCCCCGGGGGACGATATCGCCCACATTGGGAACCACTGGGATAAATCTTTACAAGAATTGCCGTATTAGACTCGTTTTTAATAATCGGAATAGGTTTGGAAGCAATATTTTGCATCGAAATTTGTCGTTTACCGCATCAGCACTATACGTTATGCCGGAAATTCGCCAAATATATGATTTTCTTTCCTAATCAATTAAGTAACGCATATCCATTATATAGTTCATAAAAGGAAAATGAGCCAAACAGCAGCGCTATACCAAATCAGATCGATAGTCACACATTGCATTGCATTTCTACACTATCTCCATTATGTTTGTCCTGTGGGCGGTGTCTGCAAATACAGGATGCGCGACGAACAATATCCTTTGTAGAAGATCGTATATTTTTCGAAGTGAGGTTGTATACCACCAGGTCGAGAGACTCTGTGATATTCGAAAGGCAACGGGATCATAAATAAGAGATGGTCCGGACGCGTTGATTTTTGTAATCAACAATATACGACATGATGTGAAAGGTCTTTGGAAGGTAGCCGGTCAGGAAAAAGACGACAATCAGAGATAATTGGAACAACGCCTGCTTCTCTTGTACACGAAGCTGATTGTTTCCCGTGATTTCCTGTCTTTTCATTTTCTGTCGAAGCGCCCAAATCCGATCGCAACACACAACATAGAGATTAAAATTATCGGAATAAAATTCATCATCACGAGATCTGCGAAATTGTACACATTAGCAATGTTCCCTCTAAGCTGCGCACGTGCGCAAATGCGCAGTGCTTTCATGGTCTCTGCGCACAGAAAATCTAAGTTGCGCACAAAAAATCCGAAGTGATGACCTTTTTTTTAGTCGTTACGCACTGTTTTCCAAAGGTCTGCGCAGTGAGCTGGTGAGTGTGCACAGACTCGTCTAAAATTAGAGGGAACATTGCACATTAGCAATCCAAATGGCCTGCTTCGTGGTAAAGCATATTGGCTTTCCAGGTTCAAAAGAAGAATGAACAGTATCCAGGAAGTATGCACCAAGAGGCATGAACATAACTGTCAAAATCATCCAGGCAAATACCACAATTTTTTTGCCCTCCCTAATGTCATACTTCCGATAGATGTTCCAGACCGGCGAATAACATGAAATCTCCAAATTGACAATGCAAGTACAAGCTGAATTGGAACTGCACCTGTTACTGAACCCATCGAAATCGCTGTCTTGCCGATCACGGCATTCCACGGGTATTCTTTCTTAGCGCCAGAGTACGCGATTTGTCCCACAATGAACGGTGAGGCGATGGCTGACAAAATTTCGGAACAGCACAAGCCAATTATGATAACAGTGAGGGGCGTTTGTTTCGTTCTACTTAATGCTACAACCGAAATTAGATTGGCGATCAAAGCAAAACCCCAAATTATCCCGAATACGTTCCAGATCATGATCAATTCCTTCTCGCTCAAACTTTGTGGAAGCGTAGATTCCGAGGTTTCATATGACACCGTTGTGGCTAGATCAGCACCATCTGTGGTTACGTTTATTATGGATCCGCTGAGTTACATTCAATTCAATTTTTAGCTCATCACACAATGAATCCTTGAAACGTAATGGGGCCTGCGAAAAGATTGAACTCGAAGTATTTCACCAAAAGGATAATATTCTATAGGACAGGGGCAGGCAACATACGGCCTGCGCCGGGATTCTGAGCGGCTTGCAGAGGGTTACTACCCTGAAAGTGAAATTCTAATGTGAAAGTAATAACAGACGACCTGAAACAGATGAATATGAATTTTTTTTGTTTTATTCGGCTCTACATACATTTTTGACAATGATTACCAAGACAAGACTGCGTTCCAATCTAACTGATATTCACATGCAGTCTTTACTAAAGGTTTCTACAATCTATATCCGACATCATTATCGTCATTGGTTTATTAGGGGTTTTTATCACTTCACCACAAAATGCGATACAATGAAAAGATAAGAAGATGTCGGAGCTACTTGGAGTAGTCTTTGGAAACTGACACCCACCTTGGCCTAGGCGAGGTAAACAGGAGGCATGCTTACTGAATGAAAAGTAAAGAAAATAGTATAGAAAAAAGCGACAAGCGGCAAAAATGAGGTGGCGTGTCATGGACGGCGAGGTCGATAGCTCAGGTCGTGGTCCGGTAATCTTGAGGATGGACTAGTATTTATTTACTAGTGATTGCTTGTATTTCGACTTGAATGTGACATGCTTGTCGACTATCGGATGGCTGGCATGTAGCCAGAGCCCAAAGGACTTGTTGACAACTTTGATCGACCGCAAATGTCTGATTGACTTCAAAAGATATTGAAGCACATTAGATTAATATATTCATTAAATTATGTTTTCGGTCTCTATGCTTGTAACTTTTAGTTTACATTAAATACGATTTATTCCTTGTATAGATGGATAAATACGTAGTTAGTGTATCGATGCTGCATTAGCCGGCCGGTCAAGTACTTCATTTTCCCATAGGCCCGCTAACCGAAGAAGTTGACCGCTCCTGTTATAGGACTACATAATAACCACTGTGGATGATAACTGTGGAAGTGTCCACATTAGGTATTCCCTGTGGTATCATATTTCTTGGGATACACTATTTGTTGTGTTGCATTTAAAACTAACGGTGTTTTAAAACAATTTATTTGAAACAGAGGTCTCAAACACGCGGCCCGCGAGACCATTTTGTGCGGCCCGCAAAGGCATTTAGGATTTCGAAGAATTCGACAATATTTAACTACCAATTCTGTTTTAAATTGGAGAACTTGAAATTCGCTCTAAAACTACTCAGAAACCTGAAACTACTCATCAATCTTCACTATTATTACATCACGTTCAAAAGTTACGACGCAGTGGAAGATTACCTATTACGTGACATTATGTCTATGATGGTTAAACATGACCCGTTTATGATTCGTACTGAAAATTGTGATTTGGACTTGGACGCGACCTTTTGTAGAATTACTCGAACTCGGACTCAATGGGTGATAAAATGAAAATGACTCGAGTTGAGTCGCGTCAAAAGATTCAGTCAGAGAAGGACTTTTGTGACTCGGTACAACCACGGACGCAAAACACTATCAAACTGGTCTGTTGTTATTGATCTGTTGAATCATTCGAAGGTAAATCTAACGCTGATTAAATTTGGCTTTGATAATGACATAATCAATGGCCTAGTTATCAGGAGTATACCCGAAGCCCGAATTCGGCTGTACTGCTCCAATGCTCTGATATCAGATCAATCTTTGTAACATTCTAAAATTCTGCCTATAATTGCGACACGCCAAATGTCCGCTAGCTGCAAAATTATAACGCGACAGCTTCTACGATGTCATGATGCATTTGTGCTCTCGCATGGTGTCTACAATTAAATATTTTGACAAACTATCCAAGTACAATAACAGTATTATTCAAATATCTAAAATTGTTATTTTTTCGTGCCATGCGCAAATTCACAATAATAACTCACATTTTCACAATGCGTGCGGAATGTCAGTCTGCAAGGTCTCCTCAAATGAGGCTTACTTGGATATATACAGAATTTCGCAATTATTGGTGCTGCGGCCCGCGGCGCCATNAAAAAGTAGGAAATTGGCCCNCGAGCACATTTGAGTTTGAGACCTCTGATTTAAAACATGTTTTAAACAGTGTTTTGAACAAATGCCTTTAAAAAAATTGTGTTTTTCNAAGTTGTAAAATTATGCTATATTTGTGTAAATACTTTCCAAAGAACATGTCGTCNGACTTGGACAACGANATAATTTTAGTTTTCTAATTCAACTAAATTAGAGNGAAATGCAAGTAATCTAATTCTGATCTAATTTGTGAAAAAGTCGTATGTTCTAATTCTAATCTAATTTATTGTTTTCCTTAAAATACCTAGTTGTGCACGGAATTTTGCAGCGAGTTAACAAGAATATCCNTCTCGCGCAGGGAAATCCAGNGCCAAGCCACCATCGCATTACTTATACCGNACTTACAATCATAGTAGNAATTGTGACTAATGTTCGCCGTGCGTTAGTANAACGCCGAGGCCGTTTCAGCTAGTGCGGAATAGTGTTGTTGGGCACAGGCAAATAGCATATTTTTATACAACAATAATAATTTGTAACTGAATTTAATTTNAGCATTTCAAAATGCTTTACTTTACGTTCTTCCAAAATCACAAATCAGATCGCCGGCCGCATGTNGCCCGCGTCTTGGTGACCCCTAGTGAGTGCAAAGCGAGCCATGCTAGGTGTGCACTGTTCAGGCGTTAGCCATTCTCATGGTTATGGGAACGCATTGTGATTTGATATGAACTGAGCTTGATTTTTTGCCGTATATATTTCTCATTCACAATTTCATTCAATTTCCAAGTTTTTTTGCGAATTCAGTAATTCTAATCTAATTTCGAAAATCTGTGTAGCTTTAATTCTAATTCTAATCTAATTTCGAAAAAATGTGTGGCTCTAATTCTAATTCTATTCTTATTTGAAAAAAACTGTGTAGCTCTAATTCTTATTCTAATCTAATCTGGAAAAGCTGAAAATTTTCTAGTTGTCCAACTCTGCATGTCGTATGAGCCTTCGAACAATTACCAACCGATTTAGCCGACGTATATCGATATGTGATGGTTGGAACCCTCAAATAGTCGCTTCAACAGGTTTTTCAAATGCAACCTTAACTATATGTGTACTAAATCGAGAAATTTTGCGTGAAACAAATTTTTTATCAATAATAGGTTTTGCCATGTAACCTCAATGGGCGGTTTCAAGA
>ATSW01003788.1:0-12082 GCA_000444245.1 Botryllus schlosseri
CGTGAACCTCTAAATTTCTGAGGTTCACACACAGAACGCGAACGTGAACCTCACGTTCACACCATCCCTAATATATATTCACTATAATTTGACGTAATAAGCAAGTAGTGTGAGATTGCGGAAGACTATGGGCGCGGGCGATATTATCATGTACGTCCGAAAACTCTATGCGGGCGCACAAAATCACGTCGCGGGCCGATAATCCATTTCAATATCTTATCCCGACCTCGAATATTGGAAGATTTGCAAGTAAGAGGTAACCATCATCTTACCATATACCATACCCGTTGATATTGAAATGCGCTATGATTGATACATCATTGCAAACAGTCCTCGAACGCGACTCACCACCTCACATTGCCTATCCAATATTCAGTGATTGTATTTATGAGCAATACCCAAACAGTATGCGAATTTACACCGATGGATCTAAAAACATCAATGGTGCTAGGTACTCCTTCTACATCCTCGATCGCGATATAAGAACAGCAAAAGTCTGTTCGAAACTCCTATCAATTTTCTTTATTGAGCTTAGAGCAATATTTGATGCATTGACATGGTTTTCAGAAAATTCCATCCGACAGGATGCTATCCTGGGTGGCTCATAGAGTGCATTGCTGTCGTTAAAATCCCATCTTGGAGAGAATACCTATATACCAGTCAAATACTAGAACTGATTCACCATCTCTCACATGAAAGCCATAGAGATATGTTTATATGGATTCCAGGATACCGTGGTATTACAGGGACTGAAGTCGCTGACTGACTTTCACAACAGGCTGCGGCCCATGACTTCACTTACCGAAGTGTAGATCTTACTTCTAGCGAGACCAACTCATCGATTTTAAGTCACTGTAGGCAAGACTGGAAACAACGTTTCATCGGAATCGCCGCTGGAGCACATTTCAAGCAGTTTTGCCCTGACATATATATGAAACTAACAACTATAACAACGCCACGTCGTGCAGAAACCACCATTTTCAGATTGCGGACGGACACCATCGTCTCAACTCCCATATTGGCTAAATTGGGTGTTCCGATACCCCTGATTGTACGACATGTCATATTGAAGAAACTGCCGAGCACGGTATTATCGATTGTACGAAGTAGCGAACGAAAGATGCCAGTTAAGTGCTGTGTACTTGACTTGAGATTACCCTTCAGCAAGGAAAATATGCTAACTACCGATTATATATTACCTTTTCTTTAGAAATTCATAGTGAAGACAAAGAGACAGTACTAAATGTTTAGTTGACTGTATATAATCGCAATATCGATTCGATTAGAAACTGTTAATTCGTAACGCAAAAGACCATAATTTTTATATGCGTCACTAAAATTGTTTTTAAAATAATAACAGCGCATGCGTTCGCAGTAACGTGTCGTCATAAGGAATACACAGCGACAACATTTCGGCAGACAATGCCAGCCTTATGGAAACGAATGGACAGCCAGCCACAAGGGGATCTTAAACGGTGAGAATCATCCATTGAGCTAAATTTGAACAACAATTTGCGGGCGTCTGCGGGAACCTTTGTCATACCAAAGGGGGCAGCGAAGAACAACATGTCGAGAACCTCTGTGCTACATGAATTGACGTTTTAATATTTCTATCGTGCATCAATTCAGCTCTTAAACTTATCTTCAAATATTCGATGTGAAGCCGCCAGCCATCAACATTGTGTTGTTTCACTCAGTATATTGAAAATAAGTCATCAAGATTGTACCGGTAGCATCATTTTCATTTTATTTTGAGCTATGAGTTGAGCACAATAGTCTACCTGACAGCACTTTTCAGCGACTTAGGATTCGATATTGAGGTTAGCGAGAGACGGTACTAGCTTAATCTTTTGGGAAGCCTTATGCTGTTTTCTAAGCGTCTCGGTCTTGACAGTATCTTGGGCATTCGTACGTCAAAGTAATATGCCTTTTCATATCAGTTTATTCTCCAGCCATGGATTGCTGTTTCCATCGCCGAATACATGTCAGCTATTTTTGGAATATGTGGCGTTGGACACAGGAGAATAGATAATTTTAAAAAGAAAAAAATATATATATTTTGAAACTGAAATCAATTTCATCATTTCAAAATGCTTAAGTCAGCGTTTTCCCTAATGCTGGAATTATCCCGCTGGCAGCATGTTGGTGACCTCTGCTCTAAAGTCAACTGCGGTAACGGTGTATGGCGTGAAGATTCAACACGATTCATGTTCGCACTTGACGGACTATAATATAATTCGAGCAACCGAATCTTTGTCCACAAAAGGACCGGCTATATCCTTTTCGCGTATTTCAGTAAAGTGGCGTCTCTGATCATATATTAGAGCCAATTTGTATTGGACTAATTGCATGCGTGATTAACGCTATCGTTTGAAAATTCTCTCATTGTTATTTTATACCATTCTCACGGCACACTATATATTCCTTCGAATTGCAATTTCCGTATTTACTCACGCCCGCTTTCGAAGAGTGCCAGTTGAAATGCTTTGAGTCAATATATTTCGAATATGAATGTGTTGTTCGTTACGAAAGTTAAAATGCAAATATCTGAAATACCTAATGTGCTAGCGAAAATAAGAGAATGTTCGGATTAGGTAACATTAGGGTTTCCATATTTAGGAATCGGGAAATGCTTTTACAAAATTTTCAGGCTTACAATACTGGAGTAAAATCCGGACAAATGGTAAATTTTCAACGACATTTCTGTTNGTTGACTTAAAAAAGGTCATCACTTTCGTTCGAACCACGAATTTCTTATTTAGCTTCATTTATGCCCATTTTCACTCGAATCTATCACCTATCTTAGCTCCAAAAGCTGTAAAGGAGGACGAAATGCCAAAAAGGATGACATTTAGGCGTCCTCGGAGGACACTTTCAAAAACCTGATAAAGGAGGACGAATGGTAGCCCTTGCTAATAGGGATGGTGTGAACCTCTGAAAGGTTCAGGTTCGTGTGAACGCGAACCTTTTTGAAAGGTTCTGTGTGAACGCGAACGTGAACCTCATGACGTCACGTGACGTCATATTGCTAATTCCAACCCTGCAATTCAGCGAGTTGATATACTAACGTACACAATACTTAGCGACAATTCGGGTCATATTATGCCACAATGCTAAAGTACGTAGCCTACTGACTTTTCAACCGTCGCCAAATGTATCAACTGGAGCAATCAAATGATATAATAATCCCAGTCAAAATAAATAGTGAAAGAAAACAAAACTTCAGCCGTGAAACTTCCTGAGGGTATTGATACGCCGCCGCTCCATCATATCATAATTTCTATAATACTAAATTACTACGGGTACAACAGATAATAAGTCGATTTGGATGTCGAACCTAATGCAGATAGGGTTACTTTTACAACAGCCTAAAAACTGGACTCACATTATTAGAACTGTCGTCAGAAATAAAACATCCTACTGTGCAAACTCCAATTTCCAAATTGAAATTCCTGAATTTTTATCCTAATCTGTCCCAATCAAGGGATTGAAACCTCGCCATAAAATCCATTTTCTCCTATCATACATAACTACTATTTCAGAATAACTTTAAAGGGTAACTGCGCTCAAAAAATGATGTGCTCTAAAATTGAAGGGCAAAACGAAACAAAGAAATTGGGCGCAGCCATTTTTTTTCAGAACGCCACCGTAATTGAGCTGCATTTTATTGAAATTTCCACAGGACCTTCACGCTCCAGCTGCCGCGGCCGCTTAACCCGTTACATGGCACGGTGTCTTCACCGTCGCACTTGCTCGACGCGATTAGGCAGTCACGTTGATAACGAAGTTTAGACATCCAATAATATAGGCTGACAACCTTCTAAAGTTCGTTCTCCGCGCGACTGCCTAATCGCGTCGATTACTGTACTGCGATGTTGTAAGCCACTTCGATTTAAATTCTAGTTTCTTAGATTCATAAGGCTTACTGTATGTCATGTGAAACCTTTTAGTGTTCTCGAGGTGAGTACTGCGACGATGTACGCCACTTGGATCTAAATCATTGTGTTTATAGATTCAAAAGGCCTATTATACATGTCATATGGAATGACCTTGGAGATGTCTTATTCTTCCATATCACGTATTCTGCACAAATGCTTGACAAACAGGCGGACCGTAAAAGCTTCAGCTGACAGCTACCCGCATTCAACAATTACTTTTAATTCAGAAATGTCTTCTGATCGGAGCAAGATCCGATATCAGTTAAAGCAAGGCCGGCCAACCCGTGGCCCGCGGGCCACATTTGGCCCGCGAGAAGGTTTCGAGTGGCTCGCGAGAAAATTTCCAAAATTAGTAATATTATTAAAAATGGAGTGCACAGATTGTGAACTTGCAAGGCCAACCAAATTTGATTAGTCTGGCCGCAACACTTGAGATGTGATGACTAAAATATCAGTTCAGACGCATTGGCATATCCATGAGCCAGTACTTCGTACACTAAAATAAAGCAGAATAATTTGGGATATATTTATCAGAAGTAAAAATTTTGCACACGCTTCGCGCAACATGTTGTCACTCGATTTCTTGCTTTTAATATTGTTACCCCTTTGTGAAAATGAAAGAACGCCTGACCCTTTGTGAAAATGAAAGAACGCCTAATGTATCAGATTGAGACCACCCATATTCGCGATTACGAGATAAAGTGTCGTTCAGCCTATGCGACCTTGCGTTTGCGCTCGCAGAAAGACCGTCGACTATGAAACCTATAAGGCACAAAATGATTGACGCATGTTGGTCGAAGCTTT
This sequence comes from Botryllus schlosseri, assembly GCA_000444245.1. NCBI lineage: Eukaryota > Metazoa > Chordata > Ascidiacea > Stolidobranchia > Styelidae > Botryllus > Botryllus schlosseri. The sequence goes on from ATSW01003788.1 coordinate 4,743, forward strand.
CGATATGTGCAGGCGCCGAATAGTCCATTACTTCCAAACTGAGACCAGCGATATACAGCAGGTCCGCAATATAGTCAAGTAACAATATTATTGACCTCTGAACTTCGAAAAAGTTTCGCGCTTCGCGCGGCTAGTGGCCCGCGCAATAGTCCGTCAATCAAATGTGGCCCTTTGGCTAAAAAGGTTGGCCACCCCTGAGTTAAAGTGTCGGTGTATGGATGGTGCGACGCAATTATGACCTTCAAAATATAGTGAAATAGTAAGAACTGTCGCCGTTGTTGAACTTGACAGTTCCAGCACAATCAAACTCAATCCTTGTTCAAGAAACGTACTTTTTTCTCTGGCGGCTTCGCCCACTCAGATGCGTTCACAATGTTACTGATATTAATATTTCGAGTAATGTTGCGGCCCGCGAAGGATGAATAAAATTGCAATGCGAATCGCCGCTTGTAAGAATACACAGTTGCCAGTGCAACGTCGCCGAAACATTAACAGAAACGCCGTCGGATTATTCGGTTTACAGGAATCCCGTCCATTTGTGATTACCACCCGCAATTGCATAAGATGATTATTGCAGATGAATTTAAACAGCCAAATAAATGGATACATATAGCCACATCGGTATACCTAAGAAAATATACAACCCGTCAACGGACCACGACACGAATCCCATGCTTGATAACCCAGAGAAAACTAGCTTAGCAGTCCACATTTACATCCATATACGCCAAATATCCTCACAAGACATCTCGCTCGCACGCTATTGCTTCATCTCAAACACACACACCCATCACGTGACATGTGCACACCAGGTGCAGCATGAATTCCAAGCGGCCCAAGATGCCCCAAAAGCTCTCTCGACTAACCGCAAAGCAGTATCTTACGACAATCCCGGGTCAAGTAATACATCGTTTTTTTGTGATACTTATTATTGAATGATATAAATTATATGTGATTCAATAATAGTCTACACCGTCGAAGTAGGCTACAATGAACATTTTCCGAACGGTGTGAAAAAATTTGTAAGCGAGCGAACGATATTCCTAAAAGTAGGCAGCCAGTCAGCAACTCTACGGACGTGGTCGGAGAAATCGACGCGCTAAACCGCTAAAAATCTGAAATTGAAGATTGTAGTGATGCCACAACACATGCTAAAACCGTTTTCGCGCATCCCACTATATTACATGTCGGTACATTTGCATTTAGCCAGCGTTAATAGATTGTGGCAGGGGTTCTTAGCCCGGGGTCTCTGAACCCTGGACTAGATTTTATGGGTCCGTTGTTCTCGTTTCATGTCTTTGTCCTTATCATGTCGTTCTGTGTACGCGACACGTCTCCATAGCCACTGACGATATATCGATCACTAAACATTGCATACCAACTGATGCTGTTGCGGTTGAAGAGTTCACGTAGCCACTCCAAAAATTAAGAGCTCAAGCTTAAGAACCAGTTCGTTAAGGTGATTCATATCCAAACACTAGGTGTCGGCGACTGAAGACCACTGCTTGACACATCCGCTTGTGATTGCGTCAGCCCTGGAGATTTCTGATTCCTCGCGAGAGACAAATCGAGTCTATTCGACTCGACGGATTGTAGTTCATACGCTGCCGAAACTGTTGTCTGGCTCATCGCAGTACCGGACGCACCGGCTGTGTCCGCTAACAAACTGGAATTGGCGTCGTTTATGATTCGCATTGAGCTGCATCTCCTTTCCTCTCTCCAGTCCCTCCTGCTCATGCGCCGGGAATTGGTTATGTCTCGGCTTGAGCGCGGCGCATTAGCATTCTGTCTGGAGGTGGGCTCGGCACTTCCACGACCTGAGACGAAATGAATGATTTGCATTTGTTCCCTCCTACGCCCGGTGGTTAGGGCGGAGCAAATAGAGAGCTGAGTGATTCGATTATGAATCGAATATTCAGCTTTAATTACGACCACAAATAATATGATGTCAGTTACACTGTACATTGAAGATAAGTTGGTATTTTCAGACCACATCTACTTCACGGGGCTTTTAGTACAACACCACAGGTCAATCAGTATTTCACGGTAATCTCGCTTCTGGCTCAAATACGCAGACCTGTGCAACGTGTTGAAGATGCTGGGTTTCAATGCTTCCACGACGAATAGAAAGTTACGAAACTATATTTCTCGCTGATAAAAATTGCTCGTAATGGCAAGGGCCATAAATAATTTTTGCGGGATTCGTTCAAATTTCATCGTAGCCTACTACTCCTTTTCTCTGTGACTCGACTTGTTCTTACAATTTCAGAGGTAGCGAATATGCTCGGACCACACCAAACATCTACTTAATTAGGATCTGTTGACAACTGACCAATCACCCACGGCTTCCTCGTGCCATTATGAGTTAACAATCTTTGTAAATGCGTATTGTAATCGATAAAAAGTTAAATAGCGGTATATGGTCGAAGTGACTTCGTCGAGTTGTAACTAGGTAATAAAAATTCAATATGTAGCTTTGCTACGGTTGTCATATTTTGGAATCAGAAAAGGGGTGCACATTTACCAAATTATAAAAGTTAGTTGATCGAAACTGAAAACAGCCGTTTTATTGAGTTGACTAAAAAAGTCATCACTTTCATTCGACTCACGAATGACCCGCTCGAACGTCCGTATTACATATTCCACGTCATTCAGAACGATTTCACTTGACTCTTTCCATTATCCTAGCTTTAAAGCTGTCAAGGAGGAAGAGCGAATTGCCAAAAAGAAGGACATTCAGGCCTCATCGGAGCACATCTTGAATTTCCTTAAAAATGAGGACAAATCATCCTAAAGGAGAACGTGTGGTAGCCATAGCTATGCTCTCCTGAAAATTCCTATTTTTAATTCGACTGTAGTTAAATAATTATAATAACGCCGAGGTTCAAATTAGTTTTAAATGGAGTATATGACGACTAAATTGATGCTGTGTTTTGAGCAGGGTTGTTACTTTTGTAGTGTGATTTTTCTGGGACCGGACTTATCCCGAGTCATTGCGTATAAAGTGGACCAAATCATGTGACTCCAACGACAGCCGTTTAATTGTAATTTCAAAGAATAGTAAAGTTACCACAATATTGATACTTCGTCTATTAGTACAGGAACTTTAAAATGCGACCAAAACTACTAAAAGTGAAGAAATTAGTATATTACGTATGCGAAGCATTCGATATCCCCAAGCAGAGTTGAAAAATTGGGTTAAACAATTCTTTTACTCTAAACTGATCGGTCAACCCGATGACTTAGACTCAGACTCCATTCATAAAGCAATGACTATGACTCCTCCCTCAGCTTGAATCGGTGGTGAAATAAAATTGACTGGACTTGACTCGAGTCAAAACTATAAAAGTGAGATTGACTTGTGACTCGGAACCTTGTAAATTGGGTACAGCCCCGGTTTTAATCGCAGTTAAAATTCCACAGCAATGAAACTGTGAAGGTAGGCGAGAATGTTCAGGACCGGGACTTCGGGCACATGCTAGATCAGGCAGTCGTGAACGCGTCGTTGGATATGGCATGCTTGATTAGATGTGCATATAAGTACATGAACAGAATGGTTTACCCACCTTGATTGCCGGGTCGATTTTGTCGTGATCGACGCCACACCACATAAATCGTCTAAACTTCTCCGGGAGCCAGCACCTGAATATCCGATGATCCAACAGCGGCCGTATAAGTCGCGGGTGAACGTCTTTGCGAGATTGATATCCTCCTGTGAAAGCATTAAGACCTTGATTATCTTCCTACGCTCACGCATTACAAGAGCGCGTGCAAGCTGTTGCCAATTTCAAAACGCAACCACCATCAAATAGCTGGGGTTTTTCAGTGAATTAGAATTGTCATCACAAACGAGACGATAGTAACGCACATAATATTAATCTGTACCAGTGGTTCTCATCCTTTTTAGCCTGCGGACCGGTAATATTTCAAAACAAATATTTTGGAACAGTAAAATTCTAAAATCAAAATTCAACCAAGAATGTAATTGCAGACATAATTTGCAACTCAGGACATGGAATTGGAGCTTACATTTCATGACAAAGTTGCCGCTGTTTCTTTGATATTGCACTTGGTATGCATGGTACTATTCTGCAAGGAATGGTCCTGTTAAAACCACCTACTTTATTTTGAATTTTGCGTTTCTTGTGAAATAAATGCGACATCGCTGTTTACTAGATTCTATTTACTGACGAACTCCCTAAATCGTACTGTCGAATCTCGTCGATTTGGTTCTAAAGGCATTCCGAGTTTCGCATATTACTTGTCCTAAACGATTTATATCCTAATTTATATAGTTCGGTTCCATACTTGCAGCATCGTGACGTATGATGAATCGACAGTAAACTCAAAATGAACTCAAATTAACTCAATATTAGATCAGATTATATAACGTTGAAAATTTCTAAATTAATTTATTGTTTTATTTTTCCAATTAAGAATTCAATCGTTCAATCTCTTAAATTTGGCAATTGTTAATAAAATTTTATTATGATTAGCAGACTGGCGATTGAGAGCCATTGGTCTATATCAAGAACCGTATTGTGGTGGTTTCGTGTGCCATCGTGCATATTCACACCCGTATATCAGGGGTGGTACAAGGGTGGAAATAAACACTCTTTCCGCGAGGAATGTACTGCATTTGTTCCAGCAGCTATTCCCCTACTCCACACCAACATTCTATCTTACTTGTTCCAGCGTTATTAGGACTATAGTGATTGAGAGCTCGGACTTCCAGTTTTGCCCCTGCCGAATTGAGCGTTAAGATGTAATATATCTATAGCGTAGAACTATATGGGGAAGGATGCGTCAAATTAGGCGGTTACCTGCGTCAAGCCGTCAACACTGTTATGACAGGATGCGATGAACACTAAACCAGGTTTCAAAAAGACGTCATAAGCCCATCATTGGGCTTAATCCGCATTGTGACTCCGTCGTAAGTCTGTTTCAATGCCATGACTTAAGCGGATTTACCCTTTAGTCCGGGCTTTTTCAGATAGATATCTAATACTGCTAGGGGGTAAGCTGTAGCCACACATGCTGGTAACTGTTGTGCGTGCAGTCTGCTGTGGGATATCCGGCATTTCTGTGAGGTGTAAGTTGGCGAATCATATCTGTTGCTTATGTTCATGATGTCTATCTGTTTTAGGGAATATGTCAATACGGAACATAATCCAAGTATGTATGGACAAGCTGGCATACTTACGTGTGCATAGACTGACGAGAAGTCCAACTCCGAGAGTGACCGCATATCCGATGGCTGTGTAGTACGCGTAAGACACGGCGTAGAAGTCGACAGCAATACTCGGCCACAAACTCGGATCCTGCGGAGTGGGAATGTTTGCGGACGCTTCTGGACAGTCATGAACGAAGCGTATTTTCGGTCTGATGAATTTCGGTGGTGGCGGGTATAAGCGGCTGCCTATGTAAATCCACGAGGTCATGAATATGCCTGATATCACACCCGCACATCCTCCCTGAAAACAGTAGATTAAGTTGGCAGCAGTAATAATAGCAGATACGTTATGTGCCTTTGGTCAGTATCCCGAGAGATAAATATCATCATTGTTGTAGTAATCATCGTTGCTAGTCTTGCTACTTAAGTAAACGTAGAAATAAGTCCGTAACCTTCTACTCCATTACAAGTCGAATTAGTGACAAGTACTCAAGTATTAGTTTGCAAAAGTATATTTGGTCGAAGGGCGCTTAGTTTTAGCAGTCAATCAGACTTAACCAGTTCCTGAATTTCAAGATGCATCTTCATGATTTAATACAAAGTCCATAATGACACTACAGATATTAGCAATATTCAGAGGAGGTCAAAGTAGTCAAGAAAGCTACTCAAGTAGAAGTAGCGACGAAAAAATCTACTCAAGTATGAGAAGAAGTACTTCTTCCATAAAAACCTAACACTACTTGAAGTAGCAGTAGAATTGACTGACTTTAAATCTACACAAGTAAGTAAGTAGTTCGTAATTCCCTTGCATGGATTTTCAAATGCTGAAAATTGAGCTATGCGAAAGGTGCAGACCTTGATTCATATTGATGCATACCAGGAAGTATCCAATTTTCGACAGCATAAGTATTCGTCCACATCATTGGGTGAAAATGACAGAATTTATATGGAAATGAGATATTAATCCTATGTTTACTTGAACAGCTCGTTTTCGAGAATATCATGGTATGGCGCCCTCCTACATATTATAAGGCCCGTAGTTTAGTCGAAGAGCAATACAGAGAAGTTTTGTCGGATACGGTGTAAACACTTTGGGCGATTAGTAAACGTTAACTAATAATATGGTGGATCGTAAAAATGCCATATTGTGTAGCTTCATTTTCGAAAATTAAAGGCGATACTACATTTGCTCATATACTCCAACTTGTATGTTCTCCCGACAAAAGAACTGAAACTACTTAGAACTCAAAGTATGACACTGGGAATTGAAAGAGAAATAGAAATACTACTTCTAAAGCGAAAAATGTATTTCATGTCTTTGGTCCTGAAAGTTTGGTATACTAAAACAGGTCTAAAGCTAAAAAAAAGTCAGAGTCCACTTTTCCAGATTAGGACACGCCATGGACTGCTAGATTACAATATAAGTAAATGCTAGATTGCGAAACATCAGTTCAAGCGTTATGATGGGTCATATATATACTGTGATGAAATATTTCATATGGGCGACAATGCGATGCAGAGATGGAAGCGGGCCGGGTGAGCCGGACCCGAACCCGGCCCGAACCCGACAAGTTCAGCCCGAACCCGGCCCGAACCCGACGGTCGAGTTTTGAGCCCGTTTCGGCCCGAAACCAAGTTCAAATAGCAATTTTCAACTGTTGCGAGCAAATAAGCTGATATACGATTCAAATTTCGAGCTTTTCAACGCTTTCAATGCTCTCACTTTGTTTTCTTTCGATAGCAATCTTGCATATGGCAAGAGAACTTAATATATCTGAATGAGAATACGCTGAAAACAGCCCCACTGTTAACTTAGTTCCACCATCCTTTTTGCAAAATGTGAACTGTATTAAATGGTTCAATATTAAACCAAATTAAAGAAATAAAGGAATGAAATTGGCCAAGATGAGAAAAAATAGTCTGTTCAAAATACAAGTCAACTGTCATCCATACAAAGGGCGTTGCATTCACACGTTATACGAAGAATTGATTATTTCAATAGCCTGAACAGTTACTGGAGACAGTCGGGTTCGTCTCTGCGACAAGGTCAGACCGCACGATGAAAAATCTCTTTCGGATTGCGCACTTGAGCACTGGGCTGCAAACATCTTTCTAGCCACCCTGGAGAGCGTTGGGAAGTCCCGTTCATGGTTTCTCCAGAAGTCCA
>ATSW01003790.1:0-10658 GCA_000444245.1 Botryllus schlosseri
CGACAAACACCATAAACAAACCAACAACACTTGCTTTTATACTTCAACATGTATGTTCTCCAGACAAAAGAACTGATACTAATTAAACTCAAAGTATGTTACTGGGAATTGAAAGTGAAATATAAATACTACTTCTAAAAGCAGAAAATGTATTTCCTGTGTTTAGTCCAGAAAGTTTCAAAGGTGGTATGCTAAAACAGGTCTAAAACTTAAAATAAAGTCAGACTCCACTTTTCTAGATTAGGACAGGTCATGGACTGCTAGATTACGATATGATAAATAAATGCTAGATTGCGAAACATCAGTTTCAACGTTATGATGTGCCATAAATACTGTGATAAATAGCTCATATAGGCGACAATGCGGTGTTAACGGAACCACGCAACCCGCTACCTAAATTATATTCACCGATACTTTGGTGAAATCATATTGTTGACTCCATATCCCCTGTGCGCGACGAAAATTATTGGCTTTGTTCAAGTTTTATGAAGATTAAAAATGTTGATAGTCGGTGAAAACAGCCCCGAAATCCCTCAGACTATCTTTCTTATTGGAGGATTGAACTACTTCTACTTGACAAACTGAAAATAGCGAAAAGTAAGTAAGTAGATCACAAAATATTACGAAGTATAAGTAGAAGTAGCGAAAATCAGATCTACTTGAGTAAGTACCAGAAGTAGAGGAACACTACTTGAGTACTTCGAAAAAGTAGAAGTACTTCGTTACTGACCACCTCTGCTATATACTATATTTCTTATGAAACTGCAACCGAATTATAGCACCAGTTCACCTAACATCAACATTGTTTTGTGGTATCAAATATCAGCAAATGCGCGTTCTCTGTATGTATCTGACCATTCGCGGAAACACAATCTGATCGCAGCAATGACTCATAAAATATCGCCGCATCACGGAATACGATACGAGGACTGATGAAAAAAGCATGCATATTAAGTGGGAAAGTGAAAACCAATTCGTTATTGTAATAGTATACTTTGATCTGCGTTATCTGATGCTGAATAGTTGAATTGAAAGTAAAGATTCAATAACAGGTTGTATCTGTACCTCCAGGTGTGCGGATGTGTTTTCGAGCTCGGTAATAATCGTATACATATCGCATCATTGCTAGTTTGATCCATCAGTAATAGGAAGGCAGAGACTAATGCAGGTGATGCAGCGATCGACAATTTATAGCAGTTCGTGCTTTCAGTGGCGATCCATTCAGTGGAAATAGTTTGATCCAACGGTTCTGCCCGGTACCATGTAGTTCGTTGAGGCGAACTGGATGGAACAAACGCTTACACCATGTAGTTTTGCTGCTTTTCAAGATTAATACAATGTCTCGCTTTAGAATCTATGATTTTCCAGTCTCAAAAAGTATCATTTCTGCACTATCTCTAGTATCGGTAATCTACCCTAATAAACTATAGTTTGAAGCGGGAATTTCGTTAAGTTACCGAACATTGTTGAGCTTTACAATGATGTCAACTGAGTCAGGCATTCATAAACACTGGCAGGGACACATGCCATTCCGAATCGAGGCAAAGAGGAATAAATAAGTGAAGTATATACTCTCATGCTCGGTTTCGGTTGGTTAGGTCGACATTAACGTGTCATGAATAACGCTGTTAGGTACTCTCTTCGTGATTTCGTAGCTTGTCGATGAATAGCAAATTACATTGGTGAACCTCATGCCAGTTGTCATCGTTGAGACCATTAATTTTTGACATGTAAAAAAGTCAAAATTGTTCGTACCATTTTCATTATATTGCAATCTCGTGGTTCTTTTGAATCGTTACAATTTCAATAAATGACGGACTCTCACAAAATGAAGCAACGTATATTTCTGTCGACTTTTCATACATTATTGCGTATAACTTAACTACTTGAGTTCTTCATTGAGTCAAAAGTTTGTCCAAAAAGTTTTATAATGTCATAAAATGTCAAAAATTGCCTTTGTCATCATATTAGTCGCTCGATAACCTTGGTAAACTTATTTCTTATGTTATGAGGGATATAAACTTAGTACCGTTACGCATGCTATTTACTTCAATATTCTAGCTTCACGCTCCGTATAGGCGACTTGGTGGTCGACAATCGCTTCACAATATTACAAACCAGTCTGTAGGTCAGCAGTACAACAATTATCTTCGCGGTACAATTACGCACACATTATTTCAGAGATTACAATAATTATATTCAATAACGTTTTACGATTGCGTTCTCAAGATGTTCGGAATTTTTTCAGGTTTAAACAAAACTAAGCAATATGGCTGCACTGATATCTATGATACTATCCTTGGCGTCAATGTACCAGTTTACGTGGGGTTCAGTAATCAAAGCATACGAAGCTGATACTAGCTCGGTCACGGCTACAGTCACGGGGTGGGAAGCTAAGGACATGCCCGACCCGAGATACGCGCCGGAACGCTGTGGGATTTCGGAATCCGGTTGGCTTTGCGACCCGGACGGGGTTTTCCTGAACACCAGCATAGGAGGAGGTGAGGAAGATAGACTCATATCTATCTAATATCGGTGATACGATCGTCACAAACCTAACTAAATGTGACGTATTGTTGATTTGATTAATGAATGGGTCGTTAGCTAAAATACGTACAACATGACCATTTTGAATGGAATATGCAGAAACACTATTTAAAATTTTATTTTGATCCATTTCATTGAAAATGTGGCAATATTCAACGTCTTTTTTGTGCTGAATATGGAATAATATTAACTGTTTCACTATAATATACAATGATACAAAACGACAACGAAAACGCTATACATTGAAACTTTGACACTAACCTGACAAGATTTGGTCGCCAAAGCAGCTGTCATTTGATGAATTGAAATCCATAGTTATCCAATATATTTCATTTCAGCTAATTGCCCTTTACTCTTAGAAAAATTTCATAACTTGAGAATCTCTAAAGTACAACTTTAGTAACACTATATAGTACACACACGTTATGGCAATGACTCGCGTTAGAGCTGCAAAGACGCGTATAGACTAAAATTAGATATATAGACTATATAGGCTACAAATGCTTCATCCAATCATCAGATATATATACCAATAGCACGGGTACACAAGGCTGTGATTTGATAACATCGAGAATTCGCAATTGAGGGTTGACCATATAATCCCCCAATCAAGGCCATCGTGGTGTACCCTACTCTTACGTTGCTATAATATTCGAGGTTATTCGCAAAAACCACAGCATGTTCCTTAGCGATATACGCGATCTGTCTCTCTCTCTATAGGACCCGAAGCTGCGGACAGACTAAACAAGGAGTTATGGAATGCTGCAAACCGCAGCCACTGTCCATGCCCGAATAGACGCTGTTACGTGCACAACGCAATTATCCTGGTGGCGGTGATCCAAAAACTGCGAAATCCGTGAGTAGCATTATAGTTCATTTTGAGGCAGGAGATGTCAAAACAAATATAAACAGTTTGCGATTGTCTGCGTCTAAAACTGGAAGCTGGAAGACTTGCCCAATGATTAGAGAAATAAAAAACAAAATTTATACTGATTTAAAAATTTAGAACGTATTCTAGAAAGTCTTCTATTGTGATTATAGAGTTCATAAAATGCCGACTTATAAGTTTGTCGTTATTAAATTCTAGTCTGGATTGATTTTGATTTTGGAAAGTCCTAAAAAATTGCGATAATATTTTACCGGTTCGCAATCGGAAAAGGTTGAAACCACGTACGCCCTATTCTACACGGGGTCGCAATGCACCCTATCCCAATTGCCGTTTGTTATGGTGGAGAAGATGGACTTGTATTCACTAAGAGCCCGACCGATTATATTATCGTTTCGCCGACAATATCGACTAGAAAATCGGTGAAGGTGCTAGTTATCGGTTTGATCGGTATCGTTCCGACTCGACTATGATACTATACTCAACGTGTATAGCCAGACACCGCGGCAATGAGTTTTGAGTCCGTTACTACGTACTAACAATATACTTTTCTCTAGACACGGCCTGTCTAGACTGAACGTGATCAGAAAATTCGCGGAGGAGCTCCAGGAGAGTCATTGGAAAGCGGATGATACGGAATGCCAGCAAGAGATCATTATTGTGATATCGCTACAGGACCATGCGGTGAGCAATAAATGCCAAGAAATATATTCTTACGGGTTAGCAAATCTGGTAATGCGCCATAATCCGATAATTCCAACAGGTTACAATAAATCATTATACCAGTGCCTCGGCGATCACCTAATTAGTCAAATACACGGAAACCTGATAGATATAGGTCCGTTTGGGAATTTCTTGAGGTAATACACGAATGCCAAACCCACTACACCCCTGAGATATCTCCATAGGATTAGGTATATTCGACTCATTCTCACTCACTGCTAGGTTATAAAATAGCTATCACAATAACGGTTCATTGTCAAGTATAAATCGCAAGAAGTCCAATATTACTCAGCGTATAATCCCCCGCAAACATGTACATTAGGTACCGGTATGTATGGAGGGATATTACATAATGGCATATATAGTAGGCTAGTAATGATATGCATTTTCAGTTTATTTCAATGAGTAGCACTCGACAATCTGCGTCTATCAATAGGCCTACTAAAATAACCGAATCTATAGAAGTCTATATGTGCATAATTTTGAATTATCTCAATGGTGGAATCCTGTGGTACATGCTTAAAAATGTTCGTTAAGAGTACTTTGGTCTTTTCATATTGCGGCTCCATACATAAGTTGGGAACCACTGGTTTAAAGTGTACGTCTCTAAAGATGTTCCTATCAACTTAAAATCCATGTCGATTATGAACGAAACATGTTTAACATCGCCCTCTACCGGCCTCGATATTACCTTTATAGCCCATGACAGCAAAAATATCCGGTTTCTCATGACGCGTATGATAAGAGCCTGGTAAATGTGTATTTACTTGTTTCAGGTCGTTACTGAAATAGGCGACGACATCATCGACTCCGGAATGTTAACCTACGATGACGTCGACCTCGTCGGAGCGGCCGCGCGACACACAGTCGAATCTCACGACCTTTTCCAGCAAGTTCACTTTATCATACAAACACTCGCGCATTACCTCGACCATCCGGTACCCGTTACGCCGGCGCCAACCCAGCAAGCTATCAAGCCGAGCCGAGAATCACTTGAAGCACCCGCTGAAGATGTTACCAAACCATCCCAGGGCGTTGGGTCATCAACTACGATTATAGTTGTAGTTCTATCTGTGACTGCTTTCGTAATGATTGTTGGTCTTGTACTTACAATCACATTTTGTAGGAAGCGGCAGAAATTCTGTGATCCACACAATTAGCATGGCTGCCTATTGTAGTGTAAGCTAATTGTTCTGCACCAGTGGTTCTTAACCTTTTGGAAGGCGTCGAACCCCACAGTCGTACCATGTGTGCTTTGGTCAAGCCCTTCGCAGTTTTAAAAATATCAGGAATGTTTCGATTAAGAATATATTCTGGTTCGGGAGCATGCGGCCATACTTGGTCAACTAGAAAAATTTCACCTTTTCCTTTTCCAACTACGATCAGCCCACGGAAACTATTTTGTCCATCTCGTATGAACTTCCATCTACTGTTCAGTTCAAGTGCGAATCTTAATATTGTATATGGGCAATCGCAGTCAACTAACGAACGAATTGGTAACCATCAATACTGAGATTGAACCCTGTTTCGTCATCCACTGAAAATGCGTATTGCAATATGTGCAATATAAGTTCTTATCTCTATAGCATCCTATGTTTAGAGGCGGCCAGTAACGAAGGATTTGTACTTTTCCGGAGTACTTACTACTCGAGTATAGGTTTTGACTACTTGTGCTACTGACTCAAGTGGTTATGATCTTAGGCTAAATTTACTTATCAGTTTTCATTTCGTGGTTCTAGTCCTAGAAAACTTACTTTTCTACTTACTTTGAAATTTCTACTTGTACTCGAGTAGAAATTTACGTAACTTCTACTTCTACTTGAGTACAAATGATGGCTACTTTGAACAGACTTGCCAATGCCCATATCTTTGCTTTTATTCGCGCTATACAATGTAAACCAGATACGCATGAAATTTTAGCTCCTCGATACATATATATGTCTTCTTGTGACTGTGAATCCAATACATTTTTTTTCCGTATTATTGGAAGCATTGTTGTAGCAGGCGAACATTACGTTTGCTGTGACGCGTGAATTATATTTGTGAGGCAAGTCATATACGCGTGATCTAATGTCAGTTCTGAATTGCGTTTGGAAATATGGCACATGAATGTATGGGTCCGATATGAAAGATAGCAGACAACGAAATACGTTACATTAGCACACTATATGCTTTGCTGAAATATTTATGCATATAAATCACATCGTATATTGGGATGCTGGATTTACAAGTCTTTACGGAAAGCCATATAACATACGATTATTTCTTCGAATGTTATTTTCAGTTATCTTAGATCCTACACAGCAAAGTGCTAAAATATAATATTCCTGTAAATTTTCAATCATGTTTTTTAGCATATGCCGAATAAAATGAAGAAGAAAAAAAAATTTCACTGCATGAAGTATAGCCTTCAGTTCAGATCGGTTCAATTCAGTTTATTTATAATTTCACCATTTCAAATCGCTACAAGATTACAACAAAACGAAAAGATAGGAAGAAGTCGAAACGACTATAGTAGCCTATCTTACGATCAAGCGCCCACCTTGACCTAGAACAGGGGCGGGAAACTTACACAGTCTATGCTGGTCTGATCTGGGAAAATGGAGTAGGCCTTCTTGGCGGGCCGGATTCCTGAATCGATAAATTAATCACGTATTTATTCAACTATACAAGTAATATAACTTGAAGCATAGACCAAAAACAGCATATATTGAATATATTAACGCAATGCACTTCAATAGCTGTTGAAGTCAATGAGACATCTATGGTCGATCAAAGTTGTCAACAAGTTCTTTGCACTCTGGCTGCATGTTGGATGACTGCACGTAAACATCAGTTATATTGGAACGCAACTATTGCTAATGTTCACGATGAATCATGTTCGCTCACGAATTTATGTAGATCCGGACAGAACAAGTATAGTTTCATGTCCACCTTTCTCAAGTTGGCAAACTTGAATTCATTTAGTAATGCATAAAATTTGTCAATGCTTTCAGATTGGAATTTCTCGTTCAGAGTGGAAACTGTCTGCGGACCGCCCAAAACCCCGTCGCGGGCCTTATGTTGCCCGTCACTTACCGAGAACTTGTAAATAAGAGGCGCCTGTAAACACTGAATAAAAGCGACAGAAGTTAACATAAAAGGACAAGCAGTGAAAATGATGTAGCATGTGTCGGTATGAGCGAAATGGACTTGTCAGATCGTGGCCCTGTAATCGCGAGCACAGACTATAGTATTCATTACGTAACACATGGGTGACAAACCTACGGCCGTAGCAGCAAGTTTGTGCGGCTGTCGACACGTAATTCGGTTGGAATGTGTTGGCGGCCGTCGACATGAAAATTGAATTTGCGAATTGATTCCCGAATTTTTGACAGATTCTATAATTTAGCGTTACCATATTTTAGAAATATGAAAAGATGACACTTTTTTTAAATTTTGATACCCACAATACTGGAGTAAAATTCTGAGAAAATGGTTAATTTTTCCCGACTTATTGGTCAGTTGACTAAAAAAGGTCAACTTTCCGGCTCAACTCCTGAAATACCCATTTCTAAATAAAAGTCATTTTTCCGGCTCAAGTCCCGAAATGCACGTCGGATCATTACTTGGCCGCTGATTTCCTATTTCTCGCTCTAAGTTCCGCGTAATTTAACCAAAATTCTCATAAAAGTGGACATTTAGGCGTCCTCCGAGGACACTTTCAAAAAAGTCAAAAAAGAGTTCAAATCTTCTTAAAAGAGAGTGTATGGTAACCCTACTATAATTAATCTTCAAATTCTCTTCTCGCTAGGCGAGACTCGATGCGGCTTCATTTTTCGATTTCAATATAGTAGCGCCGTGTGCAATCTGAGCCCGACGGTGTAGGACGGTACAGATGTGAACAGCAGTGGAGAAATGATGCGCCCCACGACGAAACACCAACTTGGTCACCAACATTATCACTCGCGAATTCGGCGCGTATCGTAAGACGATATGAAAAAGTAGATTGGTCCGGAATTCATGACCACTTGGACAGTTTAACATGGCTATTTGGCGTTCAGTTGGTTCATTACGGATATGCTGTGGAATGCGGCCGTTGGCTACATAAGCAATCGAAATTCAGCCGTGAATAGCAAAAAAACCTTGGCCACCCCTGATTAAGAATCTGCTTGTATTTTGGCTTGAATGTGATGGAACAGATACATAAACTTTGCAATAACTATATTCCTCTTATGTCTTATCTTGTATGTTTAAACAGCATATCTTTTGAGAATAGCGAATTGCTGGCGGTCCTAACGATTATGTGTGGTTTGAAGTAGCTTTATCACGTCAAATGCAACCTATCGTTAAACCTTCCATCCGAAGAACCCGGAAATCAATTAAGACTCGTGATTTCCGTCTTGCTCTGTTAAATGTCGATTCTGGAATCATGCTATCAATGCCGAGTCACGTCTGATGTCACAATAACATGTGCATAACTACCATTCTTCAAGGTTGAAGAGAAATTCCGTACCTCATGACCTCTTTCTGAGAATATGTCGGTTAAATTATCACGGAAGATCCACGCGGCACGCATTTTCCGGAGAAAATTTGGTAATTGTCCAAGCCGACAGGCATGAAGAATCACCGGTAGTTGAGCATGCTTGATTGATTAACGAGCTAAGTCCATCAAGACTCCTAAGACCTATCTGGAAATTCATTGATGTATTACTTCGACTTACCTACAGTAAAACGGGATTTGCTTTGTATATAACAGGGGATCTTAAAGTATGGGTGGCGACGGGTATAAATTTGGGTCGCGACCGCCAAAGGCGATTGCTAAATTTTTTGCAACAACAAAATTTCTTCGCGCTTCGCGCGACATCCTGTGCTTTGGTTTGTGCCTATACAAGGTCACTATGTTGAGTACTATAGCCACAAATCATGAAAATGTGCCGACCTAGTACACAAATTGGTTTAATGTCACGATAAGATTTGTCTGACATTGGTTTCTCTGGAATGGTCTAACTTACGCAAGTAATACTCAGACAGGGTAGAGGGAAGGAAAGTGCGCGGCCGTAATTGCCGCACCCGATATTTTTAGTACGCATAATTTACAGAAATGAATCACCTTTATCCGCCCACTTGGCGGACAACAGGGCGAGGAGGAGCCTATAGATAAACCCCCAACACTTCATCACTTCATATTAGCTCATGAAGTCGACAAAGACTATACTTTATTTGCAATTCAAATACTGTACTTAGAGTCTCGGGCGTAAGTCAATTCGGTCACTAAAGCACATTTAGGATTTCCTATCTACTTTCATTGCAACATAAATTTGATGCATTGAACGTCATCACGCTGTTTGGAATTGTAGCATTATACCACCGGTGTGCGTGATTATCTTGTAAAATTCCGACTGATTGTGATCAATACATAAATACGGCGAATACATCTTAAGATCAGACACCACTGATTATACTGTAATTCCATCGATATAAATGACATAGGCTTGATGTAATTGCCTCACAGAAAATAATTTTCATAAGTAACAACATTTATCCAAATATATATTCTAACTTGATCCATATGACAAGTGATGTCGAAATTCCCGTCATTGCAACTGCATCTTTGAATGGAATAATACAAGTGTGTTACACATGTGTCGAAAGGCATATCTAAACCTCGAACCTCATAATTTCTCACTATATTGACATCTCCGGTCAGCGGTGCACCTACTGGAGTTATGCCAAGAAAGACGAAACCTCATCGAATGGCGGGTATCATTGCGATATATGCACTGTAGTAGTATTCATTGATTTAATCCAGTGATTCTCAACCTTTTCCNTGCCACCTCGAGGTTCTATGATTTCGTAGCGTACCAGCAAATGAACGGAAAACTCAACGTCACTCGAAATGTATGTATGATTATTAACATGGGCAGATTAGCAGATAAGTCGGCACGGAAATTTCGAAACAAATGCGTACCATGAGCTAATTTGTCCCTGATTATATTAATAACACACACTAAAGAGCAATTTTTTTTTGTAGCATTTGTTTCTTCTCCACAAGCTGATCTAGGCGGGTTGCAACTGTGTCCACTGACGCATATTGTATTCATCTATTAGTGGTACCTTATGTTCTCTTTTATCAGGAAATCGAAAATGTCCTGCTTTTTGGCAATTCGTCCTCCTTTATAGCTTTGACAACCAGGCGATTGTATACTGTACGTACAGGCATAACTAAAATGACGCGAAATATGGAATCTGGAGGTTCTAACGGGTCTGTCGGGAGCCGAGTTGTAAAAATGAAATTTTCTTTTTTAGTTTAGTCCACTCAACAGTATCACGCTAGAGCGGGTCTATCAGTAGTCGAGTTTGAAAATTGGCGTTTTATTAAGTCAATACTACACAACAGTACTTCCTGTAAAAATTTCAAGTTTTCTCTTCCGAATATTTCAATGACTTCTTTACCTCGGATTCAAAAGCGCACAAGTACAACACACGCGCGTCCACGTCGTCCAAATATCATATGATAGAC
>ATSW01003791.1:0-11380 GCA_000444245.1 Botryllus schlosseri
TCGAGTCACCGCCAAAAATCGAGTGACTTGAATTGACTCTAGTCACCTTCGAAAATCGATTGACTCGACTTGACTCGAGTCAAAATGTGTAATGACTCGAAATGACTCGTGACTCGAAGGTGGTGACTTGATCCCAACACTAATAATAGGGTTACCATACGTCCTCCTTTAGGACGATTTGTCCTCCTTTTTCAGGTTTTTGAAAATGTCCTCCGATGACGCCTAAATGTCCTCCTTTCTGGGAATTCGTACTCCCTTACAGCTTTTAGAGCTAAGAAATGGGCATAAATGACGCTAAATAGGAAATTCGTGGTCAGAGCGAAAGTGCCGACTTTTTTCAGTCGAAGTTTTTTAGTTAAAGTGTGAAAGCAAATCTGTATTTCCGGAGTTGGGTCGGAAAATTGACCTTTTTATTAGTCAACCAACCACAAAGTCGGGAAAAATATTCCATTTTTCCCGAATTTTACTTCACAATTCTAAATCAGAAAATTTTGAAAAAGTGTCCTCCCTTCCCGATTCTAAAATACAGTAACCCTAATCAGCAAGGGAATGTCGGTTTCCGATTGTTAGCGAATAGTGAGTGAGGCATATTCGATTGTGCCTCACTTGGCTATTGTTTCTCTGCGCTGCCATTGTACGCAATATAACCAAATTTAACATTCCTTGGCGAGTTTGAGGGGAGTCACAGTCTACAACAGCCAACATTCGGATTTGCGGAATCGGTGCGACAATAGCATTTGATTGATACCAGTTATTACGAATTCTGTGCTGTTTATGATGAATCACATTGTGGAAGCTGCGGCACGATCTGCCAATGCCTCACCAGGTGCCTCATATTTCCTGACGCCCAGTATTTTCGAACAATATATATGAAAATTGATTATGTTGGATGACAAAATAGTCAAATTTTATTATTCATGAACATCGACGGTAAACATCAGTATAATCATTGAGGGTTTCACAAATTTCCTTTACTCATCCTGGCGACAGGTGAGGCACTGCCTCGCTTGCCTCCCCTGACCGCACGTCACTGGCTATTTCCAAATGAACAATCAATACATTTAACAAAGCATCAATCGGTAAGAGAGTAATTATAAATTGGTCATTACCCTAGTCCAGAGGCGGGCAACATACATCCCACGGGCCGGATTTCTTTAATAAAATAATATTTTCTTTGTGTTAACTATATTCCCGTCTCCCATGTTAGAGAGAACAGCCTTGTACTGAAGCCTATTTTATCTCAACGAAATTTGAAAAGTGGCCCGCGACCCGTTTTGGATTGGGTACCCCTGGTGTAGTGTATTCAGATTAGTCATTCATGAAGATCAGTGGACAAAATTATATATATGCCTTTTATGGTCTTATTTTTACATAAATTATATTTTCAACATGTTAACAGATTAAGCTATCCTTTACCTGCCCCCTAACCGAACGTTCTTGTACTCAAAGAGTTTGGGAGCGTAACAGGTTTCGCGTATAGCAATTATATTAGAACAGGGGTTCCCAAACTTTACTTTTTATGGTCGCGACCACTTATTTCGATTTGAAAATTTTTCACGACTTATTTGTGGTATTCATGATGTCTGTCGACTACTATCGTCATCTACACGAGGCCGATTTGATTCATTCTTATTGTGCAGCTACCGACTTGTAGTACGGCCCAATTCTTGGCTTTTTAAAAGACACCGCTTTCGCGGATGAGATGGCGAGGAGGAGCCTAGGTAAACGCCCGACACTTTAATCTTCATACTAGGCAAGACACCAACCTTATTACGTTTTAGTAGGTGGCGCTTTAAATGACGTTTCAATTGATCTGATACCTTGTTTGGCGGGTTCGCATTAAATTTTCCTTCTATATTTTGAAAAATGAACTAAAATATTCAAAAATGAGCCGCCGATAGCATCCGCTTAATTTACATTCTTCCAATAGTCATTGGTAGTTAATTTTCGTCTCTGCGATCCCAGAAAATAGGAAAACAAAACCATCGCGGTCGCGGCTCTTACTTTGCGAACAGCTCGGTTAACGCAGGAAATTCGCTAGCAGTAAATGTAAAAGACTTTTGGAAGAGTGGCTTATCTTCCGATAATAATTTTTCACGTGGTTATTGCTACAATCTAATCTTAGTTACAATCCTCACAAATGTTACAGGGAAATCAGTACAAATTCGAATTTGACGCTACGGCAAAACACAGCATTGGTAGCGAGTTTTGTATATTCATCAACTTGCGTGCGGTGGATTTTCATACCTACAGAACAATGAAGTATCGACTAATCAGCTGCGTATACTGTTTTTGATATTCGTGACTTTAAATACGAACTATATATCTTTGGTTTTGTTGGTCTTGCCTTGGATTGCTTATCCATGCAAAAATTGAATATTTTTTTATTATCCTATATTCCCTTGTATTGACTGGGATTGTTGTTGTTCTAGTATTCGTAGTGTTTGANTATATTGGTCATTTTACAACAGACCGATATGTTCTTCTTTATGATTCCTGATCTTGCAACGTGTAGTAGAACAGTCCATCTCCGTTCTATAGACTTTTGCTAGACATCCCTTACACGGGTGGTATGGCGAAGGGGAGCCTAGATAAACCTTCAACAGCTTGGTAGGCCTCGAACTAGCAATCCGTGGATGCTGCAGCAGTGGAGCGTAGGCTACCTACGCTATCTCGCAACGCATTGACTGCTGGGGTATAGTATGTATGTCTCACGCGACCGGAAATGATAAATATAAAAATCCCAAACATTTCAAAGCGAATTTTTGGTAAATTATGATAAGTGGGGGCAAGAATGTAAGAGTCATATTGTATTGTATACATCTATGGGGTTAGGAATTAACAATGTGATCTCAATACTCGTTTCCAAACGAACCATATATGTAGCTTCCNGGGGTTCACACCATCCCTAGTTGAGTGCGGGAACAGACAGCGATTTTGCCCTTCCCGCAATTATTGCATTAGGTCGCTGTGACGTCAAAATTGTTTTGCATGATCTGTCACGTCTTGNGACNATTGAATNTTNTCGTNTCCNNCCAAAAATGTTCATCCGTNGCCTACGCGTATAAATGTACCNGNGCATGAATACCGTGTTAATGCGNTACGCATTTACTGTGCGGGCGGGGGCGTGTTTTTCTGGCAGGAATCAAACAAAATTTAGTCTCTCTCAATACGTCTGCAGTTACTACGTTGATATGATGTATAAATTTTAAATAGAATTGAAGCAGTATGCAAAACTATATTATATATATTACTCATTTACACAAATATATTGAAACCAATGAGAGGCAATTAGACTATTGAAGACTGCATCACAAATATCATGAAGCGGCTCTGAATGCCGCATTCGCTATTTTCTCAGCAAAGTCTTCGGTCAATTCTTCATCGTGTTCTAGTTTTTTCGTAACTGACAGTCTCGATTCGTCGCCGTGCACGATCTCGTTGTCGTAGGGTGCTTCCTGTGTACCGTGAAGTAGTAGCTTCCATTCTCGAAGAATGCCTGGAAAATATAATGGTGTCCGCATAAGGCGAAGAAAAGTCGATGTTTAATGAAAAAAAAAGCCCGCCCTCGTAGAAGTCTGACGTGACAATTATTTTCGGATGCATTCGGTCTTCGCGGATTCGATCGAATAACACACATCCAGCAGTGANTATATTGAACTATTTTAAAATATATGTAGTGGTTTAGATCGTCAACTAGCCTGATCCAGCCGAAGCAGAAGTAGCAGAAGTGTTGGGTTTAAATATTTTTGATACAGTTACTTGGTCTGAGCATGCAGTCGCCTCGAAAAGTACTGTTATATAGCCGTAGACCAACGAATATGGCTCATGCTTTCATATGCTGAGTATGGTGTTTACGACCAGGAAGAGGTGATATCCTCTTGAACCAAGGATGTATAATCACAGGGGGATTTCAAATCATATTAGGGTGATTTAAATGTCGATTCTTCAATTTGAACGGCTCTTTGACATCTCTTGTTAAATGTCACAATTTCTATCCATAAAAATAGGCCTACTACTAATGCACTTGATATTTGTTATCGGTAAGAGCTAATAAACATGATGTTATTTCTTAAGGCGTAGCTCCGCAAATGCAAATTTATCACTTAAATTAGTATATTTTTCAACAACTGTTACTGCATTTCGCAATTGCTCACTGCTCAGTGTTCATGCTCACCCACACTTAAAACACAAAACACAATTTTAGTCGCTCGTCGTCATCAGGGCACTGGGATGACGTGGTGTAGGAAGCTAGGCAGTAGGCANATGTCTAAAAAGGACGTCTGTGCCCCCAAATTTAGGGTTGAGTCTTTCTGATGAGTGATGACACTCTTTCATATATGTGATGTCATATTATGTCATTTTTGAAATAATTTTGGCCCGTTCTCCAGGACTTCAATTTCTATCTATACCACGCGCATGGATTAACTTACCATTGATATANATATGAAGAACCAAAATTCTCGAATTAATAGCTCCCAGTTAACATGAAAATCTGAACTACAGAGGTGAGTCTGCAAATGAAGCTTCCTACCGCTACAAGATTTTACGAAGTATTTTTGTGACAAATGANAAACATACATAATTGAATTGTAGGGGCACAGAACTTTGTTAATAAAAAATACCAAACGAAAATACATACTACAGTTTCTAAAATTCCTCATCTGATAAGTGCCAGCTCGAAAACCTTTTGGTATTAATATATTTTCGTAATGAATATATTATTAATTACAAATTGCGCTTTAGATTATTTCAAACCTTGCTGTGGCCAGACTCCTTTGAACGCAATTTGCAGTGTCCACTTTCCTTTCGGGTTTTCTCCCCAATTGTGTGTGGTCATGAATGGCCATCTGAAATCACACGATCGTAAGTTCCTGTTATATATTAACCACAAAGCAGATCAATTCTAAATATCAATGCTGCCAACGGACCTGATATTGAATAAGTCATCGATAGTACTAAAATATAGGCTCGTTCAACTTACACCATCTTGCATTACTCAAATGGTAAAGTTGTAGACATATTTCAACTGGTACTGCAACATTTCTTGAAGTCGGACTATTTATACTTTTTACATTTAAATGTTTTCAAGTATATAGTAGAATTTTGATAGATTGGATCGCTTCTTCTTTAGATATTCGTACCTGTTTATCGAAACATTATAGTTTGTACGCGTTGGTCACAAAAATGTATACCACAATTTTGAAAACTGTTGCTGGCAATTGACTATCGGAATTATGCGTCCAGATCTACTCGACTTGTACATTTTTCAGAGCTTCAATTGTTACTTCAAGTACTGTTGACGTGCCTGAACATCGTCACTGCTACTTACAATAGAGTAAAAATTTACGTCAATTTACGTCGTATCATCAATGACTACAGTGGTCAGTGATCACCTATCTGCAGAAAGCGTGGTCGTTATAAGTCAGATCCCATTTGGCAATGACAGAAACAGCTAATTGGTAAATTACCTTCGAAAACCTTTAGTATAATCGTCGTCGCGAGGTCGTCTGCTAAGTAGAATTGAATTCGTGTTCATCGGTGACGTCAGATTGATTGTGACGTCACCTCTTCTCGTAGAATCCAGCGTAATGAAAGCCTAGAAATATGTAATTAAATATACGTATGGGTGTGTCTATATTACTTAGCATATACATACACACATACACAGTGTATGTGCATTATGGAACATGAATCCCGGTTTGTGTAATCATCTTTTCCCAGGGTCTCTTTTAACCATTGTATCAATTGGTAGACTCCAACGCCAGAAATTAGCCCATCTTTTGTTCGAAATGTGATAACTGATAAGTTTACGGTTTCCCGAGAGATTAGCAGAATACAAGTGAAACAAACAACCGTGTCGTAGATTTCGGTATACTCGCTACAGCTATCTGTCATCAATCAAGCGTTGTCTGTAGTCCCCGTTGACCGAATCTAATAACGATTCATGCGGATATCAAATTAAATTACCGAATCCCATAGTACAAAAGTACAATGTAGTAGAATTGGTTTGTGGCTGACGGTTTAATTAAATTCACATAGGCATGGTATTGCTCATTGCTATGTAGATTTGCAGCTTATTCGCAAATCCGAATGCCCATTAAAGCGATTCCATAAATCAAATCAAATCAGATCGAATTGAACTGACCGTGAACTCGATTACATTCAATATATTAGACATCGAATGTTCAAATGTTTCGACACATATATAAATATATACCAACAAGAAGTTAGAAGGTGTTAATTTTAGAATCATCAAATACAATCTGCTAGCGTAGGGACTGAAAGAGGATAAGATCTCGTACCTGAACATGTTCCAAATATTTCACACGATTCAGCATTCCATCACATGCATCCGTCGATATAGATATTGTAAGCGGTCGATCTGATGATATGAAATGCGGTTTATCCGTACCTCCCGCCTCACATCTGAATCTTGTAGGAACGGTCTTCCAGTCATTCGCCATTTTAACCTGAAAACGGCATAAAAACATGTTGATTGTCTATAATGATATTTGTATAGGTAAATTCCCAACTCCATTGGTATACAGAGTGACAAAATAGAATAGTATATATTCATATTGAAATGAACCCGGGTGTCAGCCGAAAATATTCGGGACCATTTCCATGTGAATATACTATTCAATTGTATCTTGAAGTTCTGTACCTCCAAGAAGCTGTTCAGAGTGACAAAAGTAAAAAAGGAATTCCTTTCTCGAAGAAGCATTGTAAATACTTCTAATTACTGTAATGAGAAAACGCACAGTTCACTATCACTTAAAATCTAGAGATGCACTAGGGCGGAGCGGATAGAAAAATTCTCTGGTCCTCTACTCCAATCCTGTTTTTTATAGCTCTGGTCCGACTCCTAGGCCAGATTCCAGAAGTGACCGTGATCCGGTCCGAAAAACTCCGATAATAATTATCTACTCACAGGATGGTATCGAATATTGATTGAAACAATGCCAACAGGAAATTAAAAACTCAAAGATCAAACCCAACCGTTGTCTGAAGTAATTATGCTAACTTAGCATGGACTTAGCATGTGGTTTATTTTCACGAACGTTTCACTTTAACTATTGATTCGAGGCTGCAACATGGCAAGGATATCATATGCGTAGTAAAAAGTACTGATCCCCGGCTCCGATCCGACTCCAGCCGTATCAGAAAAAAGTACTGATCCGGCTCCGAACCGGCTCCGACCAGAAATGAAAAAAATGCGGCCAGATATCCAATCCGGCTTCGGTCAATGCTCCGCCCTATGATGCACATTGCCCAATGCTAGGCTTACCATATTTTGGAAGTCTAAAAAGAGGAAACTTTTTCAGAAATGTGAGACTTGCAAAACCGGAGAAGAATTCTCAAAAATTCGGTGAACTTTTCCCACTTTGTGATCGGTTGACTAAAAAAAGGTCAACTTATCCGCTCAGAGCCCAAAATACCGTTTCTTCCTCCACACTGTCGGGTAAAAAAAAGGTCATCTTTTCGCTCAGAGCTCAAAATACCGTTTGAGCGTCACTGCTGTGCTAATTTATGGCATATCACTCGCATTTTGCTCCAAATATGACCTCAATTTTCAAAAAAGAGGACAAAATCTCAAAAAAGAGGACATATCCTTTTAAAAGAGGACGTATGGTAACCCTACCCAATGCCCATATCCAGGTTGTTGTCAGGCGAATCGTGGATTGTAAGACACACAATGAGACAATAATGTTGTTTAGTTTTAGAATTTAGATGACGAGAAATGCAATTCTATCCGTCTCGAATTAATAGCGATTAACTCCGTAGCTTTGACAGTAATCTCATTGCAAGTTGACCCAGCGTGTTGAGTGTATAATGATTGCAGTCAGATTGGATTCAAATTATTCAATACCGAAGTGTCCATTTGTTTATTTGAGCGCGAATATATTCTAGATCTAGGAGTATCAATGCATTGTACATTTATGTTCACTGTTCAGAAATGTTACTCACCATTCTTGCGGCGTTCATTACACCGAAACCGAATAGATGGTTGAACTCTAACCCGGCGCCATTCCTTTTCCATTTATGCAACTTGTCAAATAATTTGTTTCTCGTGGAGGATAGTACCGTTAAATGCTAAAAAATGTACTATGGATTACTGTTTATTAATATTAAATGTGACTACTTGAGGATAATTTTAAGATGGGGTGGAACAGGCTGTGAGTAATGCGACAAGCTCCAATGTAAGCAATCGGCAGAAAGCGCTGTCTTAATCGATATAATCAATGTTTTTCTGTATTCCCTATGCTATTTCCTGATGTCCTCCGGTTCTGTGACTCGAAAGACGAACTGCTACATAACATGGCAATACAGGTATCTTGCTTTCCATTATTAGGGCAATGATCGATGTTATTACAGATGTGGCCCGCCTGTCAGGGTTTGGACCACCCTATTTTAAGGTATGGGGACATAACTTATACCTAACTACAAATTAGTCAATTCTACAACTATATTGTGACTATAGAATAATCTACGGCAGAATCCAGCTTTCTGAACAATCGATTTTAAGTCGATGCTGACGTTGATTTGTTAAGCAGCGGTCGGAAATTGCTGGACTGCTGACCGGTGCCAGTCCTTGAGGAATTCGTACTGGTTCGGCAAAAGTTCTATCACTTTTAAAGGTTAAGTGAAATTTCATAATTATAGTGGCCAAGATCTCCGTCTTTTAGTGAAACGTGTGTATTACTGGAAGTTGCGACAGGGGGTTGTTTCCTGTATCGGATTACCCTCTTTTTCGGGATCGAAAAGATCTCCATGATGTCCTGCTTTTGGCTGCACGAAAGTTATTTTTAATAGAACGTGCAATGGCTCACACACGGCCAAGACCAAGACGCTCAGAAAACGACTTGGGGCTTAACCACAAGACCACGCTTTAAGAAGAATTAGTTTTCCTGAAAATACCGTGTATAGCTAACCTCGATATCGATTCTTTATAGTCGCTTAAAAGAGTTGTCAGGTACACAGCTCATAGCTCAAAATACAAGGAAAGTCTTGATCATGATATTTTCGCTGTATTTGTATTTTTTTGAAAATATATTACTTCTTTTGTGAAGACTATGCCAGCAGTCGTCCATGTTAGAGAGCACAACATTGTACTGACATAAAGTTTTTAAAACGTGGTTGGTAAACTGATGTGCGGCCAATTCTATCGCGATATTGAATTCATGCGACCCACGGCTTCTACAAAATTTGAAAAGTGCCCGCGACCCGTCTTGATTTGGCGACCCCTGCTCTACGCCTATGCAGGGATGGCCAACCTTTTTGCTATTCACGGCCGCATTTCGATTACTCATGTAGCCCACGGCCGCATTCCAGGGGATAGTCGCAATGAACTAACCGAACGGCAAGTATCCATGTTGAACTGTCCATGTCCAATTGTCCATTTCCGATGAGCTCCGCAGGAATCATTTATTGATTTGGCTTCCTATACGCACCGAAATAGCGATAAGCAATGTTATAAATAGTTTCTAGGAATCGTTATGGCCATGCGAAGCACGAATTGTTTTAGATTCATGGATAAATTTCGTCATTAATATTATTAGTTTCACATATTACTATCAAACATTTATACTTTCTCAGCCCACGTGCTCAAATTCACCGGTCGGGTTTATGGAAGGGGTGCTTTCGAAAATTTGGTGCAAGTTATCAGTGATGATGGATTTTTGGGTTGGCCAATTGTCATTAGTAACTTTGTTGCATGCTGTTATTTGTTGACATCCCATCAGGATTGTCGGAATGTCGATATACTGGAAAGATATTGGAATCGCCCAATGTACCAGAAATAAATTTCTTTCGCGAGGAGAGCACGATTCCAAGTTGATATTTCTATATGGGGTGCATCATTTCCCTCTGCTGTTCACATATGTACTGTGGAGCTCATATTGATAATGGCGTCACCATATTATAATCGAAAAATAAATTCGTATTGAATCGCGCGCAGCGCGTAGAAAATTTCAAGAATAATTCAAATTTTTCACAAATTAGGGAGTCAATTCGTCACTTCTATCTGCATGTCGACGGCCGCCAACACATACTAATTGAATTACGAGTTGACGGCCGCACAAATACCCTTCTACGGCCGCAGGTTGGCATGCAGCCCCTGGCCTATATAGTATCGTCACCAAGACTACCTTTGATGAACGTCCGACAACAGTAGCCTACTATGAGTATAAAATTGAATGGTCCAAAACAGAAATGCCGTTACAGGCATGACCAAGACGATATTTGCCGACCAGTACTTCACTAGAAACAATTTGCTTTATTGGACGCCGATGCATATACCCACGCGTATGTAGCGACAACGGGTGGATATTTTTCTGAATGGTAACGTTGAAATCTATGAAACTAAGAACAAGACACGTAGTAATGAAGAAGAATTCTTTCTATAGCCTTCAATCCGTCAACCCTCGTACGTACGAGGTGGACTGCTAGTTCACGAGTATAATATGGTAATATGTCAGGAGTCACGCTTACTTGGATATCTCTCCACGTCAGCAACGGATTTGCATTCAGTGCAAGAGCGAATACGCCGGCTGCTTCCGGGGCAGCTGCAGATGTACCGGAATGGTGAAGCGTGCAGTTTCCATATAGATCCGTGGTAGCCTGACATGATATCAACCTTGATTCGTTTTTACATGCAATAATGTTCGATTGGTAATTTGATTAATCACATTAATGCATGTGGATTTACGTAAGGAATTGACGAGGTGTGCATATGCAAAATGTATATATATAGAACTCAACCGTATCCTTCTCTCGATCAATGAACTTATCATGTCTCTAATAGAGAATTTCAAGATATTGCCGCATGCTAATTACATGATCAGATCATTGACCTATATCACAGGAATGACGCTGCGTCGTTATTAATATACGCGAGAGTCTATCTGACGAATTCCCTGAAGTAATATGAAAATCGATTCGCTATATTAATAGTACGGCCATGTGGCACATACCATCTCATTGTGAATTTTGCGATTTCTGACGGGTTCTAGGGGGTGAAAGATAAATCGATAAACGTCAATCTATCTCTAGCGTTCTCATACTGTACATACGGATGCTTTGAAATGAGGCGAAATGTTTGCGAACAATTACACTTAAACGATTTTAAAAGATGAGAATGAGCGTAGTGTTGACTATAGGTAGGGTTGCATTTAAAACGAACGGTGTTTTAAACAAATGCCTTTTTGAAAAAAAAAATCAAACAATGTATAGTTATGCCATAATTGTGTGAATACTTTGGAAAACATGTAACTGAAGATTTTCACCCCATATAGTCGATATAAACGATATGAAGTGGCTGGAACCGTCGAAATCTTCGTTGGTTCGACAGTTATAGCAAGTAGATATAGATAATAAT
>ATSW01003792.1:0-12803 GCA_000444245.1 Botryllus schlosseri
CCACACAACGTGCTGGACCCGATGTGTGCCTGGCTATCCTGTGTTTGGTGGTGGTGTGTTCATGCTGACTCGTGCAGAGCTCAAAATTAATACCAGCCATCCATGAATTTTTACTCAGCTTAGGCTCAAAAAATATTTTATTGCAACGAAAGATGAATACAGAACATTCATTTGCGGACGAAATGTGTGAGTTTCTAGCTTGCACAATTGAAAAATTCAAGCTTTTTGCAAATAGAAATAAGAACTACAGCTACAAAGTTATCATAAATTAGATTTTAATTAGAGCAAAGAAACGTTTCACTAATTGGTGTAGAATTAGAATTATAGTGACACAGTTGTTTTCACAAATTATATCCTAATTAGAGCAAAGAAGCATTTCACAAATTGGTGTAAAATTAGAATTATAGCGACACAGTTGCAACCACAAATTACATTTGAATCACAGCAAAGAAACATTTCACGAATTGGGATAGAATTACAATCCTAGCGACACAACTGTTTTAACAAATCAGACTCTAATTAGAGCAAAGAAACATTTCACAAATTGGTGTAGAATTAGAATTATAGCAACACAGTTGTTTTCACAAATTACATTTTAATTAGAGCAAAGAAGCATTTCACAAATTGGTGTAGAATTAGAATTATAGCGACACAGTTGCAACCACAAATTACATTTGAATCAGAGCAAAGAAACATTTCACAAATTGGAATGGAATTAGAGTCAGAGCGACACAGTTGTTATCACTAATGAGATTCTAATTAGAGCAAAAATCATTTAAAAAATTGGAGTAGAATTACAATCATAGCAAAACAGTTGTTTTCACAAATTAGATTCTAATTAACTCAAAAATATTTCCCAAATTGGAGTAGAATTAGAATCATAGCGACACAGTTGTTATCACAAATTAGATTCTAATTAGAGCAAAAAACATTTCAAAAATTGGAGTAGCATTAGAATTATGGTAACACAGTTGTTTTCACAAATTAGATTTTAATTAGTGCAAAACACATTTCCCAAATTGGAGTAGAATTAGAATCATAGCGACACAGTTGTTATCACAAATTAGATCCTAATTAGAGCAAAGAAACATTTCACAAATTGGGGTAGAATTACAATCATAGCAACACAGTTGTTTTCACAAATTAGATTTTAATTAGTGCAAAAACATTTCCCAAATTGGAGTAGAATTAGAATCATAGCGACACAGTTGTAATCACAAATTAGATTCTAATTAGTGCAAAAAACATTTCCCAAATTGGAGTAGAATTAGAATCATAGCGACACAGTTGTTATCACAAATTAGATTCAAATTAGGGCAAAAAACATTTCAAAAATTGGAGTATGATTAGAATTATGGTAACAGTTGTTTTCACAAATTAGATTCTGATTAGATCAAAAAACCTTTCCCAAATTGGAGTAGGATTAGAATTATAGCGACACAGTTGTTATCACAAATTAGATCCTAATTAGAGCAAAGAAATATTTCACAAATTGGGGTAGAATTACAATCATAGCAACACAGTTGTTTTCACAAATTAGATTCTCATTAGATCAAAATTTCCCAAATTGGAGTAGAATAAGAATTATAGCGACACAGTTGTTATCACAAATTAGATTCGAATCAGAGCAAAGAAACATTTGAAAAATTGGAGTAGAATTAGAATAACTACTACAGTATATTTTATGAATTAGACTAGAATCCGAATTAGACGTAGCTTTTATTTCAAATTAGAGTAGAATTAGAAATATACCTATGCGGTAGTTGTTTTCTAAATTAGATTCGATTGGGAGCAAAGAAACATTTCACAAATTAGAGTAGCATCAGAATTTATAGCTACACAGCTTTTTCCAAATTAGAGAAGAATTAGATTTGTAGCTCGTTTTTTTTTTCGAAATTATAGAGCGGGATCAGAATTATAGTAACAGTTTTTATTTCAAATTATGGAGTAGAATTAGAACTATAGCTACACTGTTTTTCCAAATTAGAGTACAATTAGAATTATAGGTTCAGTTGTTTTCACAAATTAGATTCGAATGAGAGAGATGAAGCACTTCGCGAATTAAAGAAGAATTATAATTATAGCTATTTTTTACAAAATTAGAGTATAATCAGAATTTCAGCAACACTTTTTTCACTCTAATTAGACAACTAAACTAGTACTAGAATTGTATAGTTGTCCAAGTCAGCAAACGAAATCAAAATCATTACTGGGATTTCTGAAATCTGCTCATGAAACAGAAAAGCCTGTTTGTTTGAAACCCAAATTTTTGTCTCCAATCAGGACATACTGTAAAACTGACAGTATCTGGAAAACTTTTGGATATGTGGGGTCACAAACATAATAACACGCGAGAAGATCCAGCACCATCTCAAATGGTTTCGCTTTATTGTGAGACGATCCCTTTATGCGGAAGCCATTCGCCACGATCCATGATGACTGCAGGTCACCATTTTCATGGTGCTTTAGTACGAGATGTCGAGGACTCAGCTTTGTGGCCGTTAATTGGACTGAATGGGTCTGGAGTTGAAAAAAATATGTTACGTAAAATTATATTGCCAATAATTCATGTGTCAATAGAAAGCACAAGATTTAGAATAGGTAGAAATGCCTTTATGGGACTTCTGCATAATGAATATTGAATAAAAATAGAGCTGAACAGGTCAATATAGGTTTTTGTCAATATGGTTTAACAAGGTTAACTCATGGAAACAAGTGATAGCAAATTCTGTCGTCACGATATGCTGTCTAGTCGTTGGCATGTATGCGTTTGTCCACACAATCATAAGTTTACTAACCTTTAATGATCCATTCAGATTTGATCAGTATACCATCATAAAGGTTCCTTTTGGAACGGCACAAGTATTATGATCACATTCACTGATTCTATGCACTATATCCATGGTAGCCATCCTATGGACTCAAAGTCAGGAAAACCAAAAATTACATTAGCAGCAGAAATGATTTTCCATGGTGTGGGACGAAAACGAATTCACACCACTCATTCTAACTCAAATTTAGTCTTAGATTTAGTCTTATCAAAAATAATGATGTAATTGGAAAGCATTTATTAAACATTTATTTTTGGAGGCCTTTTTTCAGTTCGAATGTTTATTGCATCGTCATAACGTAAACAGCGTCATTCAAAACATAGGCCTACCATATTTTCAGCACCAAAAAACAATTGTGCCACATTTTAGCGGCACACGTCTGAACTCAACAGACCCCGAATTAGAACACATGTTTGTGGCGCAACTTAGAAATTTACAGACCCCCCGAATTAGAACCAACTCGAAATGCCCGCATGTTAAGCCACAAAATTTTCAGACAACTAGCTGTACTTTTGTGACGGTCTGTTAAGTTCGAACTTGTGCCAGATCGTGGCATGCAAAACGTGTTACGGTGTTAGGAAAACGCCGAACAATGTTTGCCGAAAATCAGGACAAGAGTCGAAATCAGTACAAATCTGACAAATCAGAACGTTATCCTACATCTATGTTCATTGTTCATACAGTACAAGGTTAAGCAAGCAGCAAATCCTACAACTCACATGATAAAGCGTTTTCGCCCTCAAATCCTGTTGTGCCCTGATTCTCTTTTCAGTTACTGCATTTCGTAACTCCATCAGGAGCATAACCGCAGCGGCTTCTTTTCCCTACAAATAAATATGATATTAAATATAAATGATGTAGAAGATTTGGTTTAAGGACATTCCACTTATTGCATTCCGGTTGATATGAAGGCAAGAGTTCTGACACAACAATATTTAATATATAAAATTGCAACAAAAATAAACAGGATTATCCCAATTAATAAATTCATTCTAGATTAGTTAAATAATACTAACCTCTTCATCTGTCTCTAGCTCTACTCCAAATATTTCATCATGAGTAGTAAGTATTTCGCTTCGACACTCCTCGGAACGAACATTTGAAACTCCGCTCTGATCTATTACAAAGGCAAAGTGTTACTATAAAAGCAGCTATATATTGAGCTAAGCATGCACATTGCACACACACTTCTATGTGTTATATAGAGGGATCTTGATATGAATATAATAAGATTTATTTCACTGGATAATATTAGCATTAATTATTATAATAGGTTCATGAATGAAATGTCATGTTTTCAACCAATGAAAATTTCATGTAATTGGAAAAACAAGTGAGTCAACTGCAAAGCAAGATCTATATAACTTGGTCAAGAATTCTAGTTGTAAACCCATATTGCATCAAGTTAGAGGATTAACTGACATTCTGAAACTCAGTTTCGATGCTACTGCAAGTTGATCTAAAAGGCAATCTACCAATATTTCTCACACTGCTGCTTGCTGTAAGAACCCTCTTGACAACATACCGGTAATCATAACATATCGCATGTTGATATTCTTGAACGAATTACCTTCAATTATTAAAGCAATGTGTTCTCTCGTAATGCCGTACCCGCCCGTACGCAATCAACATCTTCTTTATTCCTTCCGCTATGATGAGGTTAGCACCCGTCCATCCACATCCACAAAGTCACTGTACTGCGACCTGTCGCTCCATTTAAATTTGACCCTGACTGAGTTCCCGCCGTTACCGAGAGATGTGAAGCGTGAAGAGAGAGAGAGAGAGAGAGAGAGAGAGAGAGAGAGAGAGAGAGAGAGAGGGATAGCAATAGAGAAATATAGAGATGTTTATTCAGTCAACAGTCAAAAGCAGAATGCACTGATAATAGCCAGGTAACACAAACGATTACTAAACAACGTACTTCAAAATTACATGGTGATGACAATGATTGATTGATTTCTTCATTGCTATACTGATGATATATCAATGATCAATAATGGGGAAACGCAATATAATGGAAGTCATAGTCAAGTCAGACAATCATGTGGTTGTAACAATGATATATATAATTTTTTTGAAATGATCAATTTCTTTTGCCAGTTTGGTAGGTAAATAAAATGAGAAGAGAAACGTTCACAAAACCTAGTGAATGCAAGAAAGCGACACACTAAAATAATGGATCGACATTGATGAAAGAGCAGTCCACTTCATGGCTCCTGAGTAATGTGCCCTTTTAGGTACGCATGTGTGCAATTGATTTGAGCTGACACGGTCTCTGCTCACATAAATTATAAGTTGCGCACAAAAAATCCGAAGAGATGACCTTTTTTTAGTGGTTACGCACTGTTGTCCAAGGGACCGCGCAGTGAATAGGTGAGCGCTTGCTGCAGACTCGTCAAAATTAGAAGTAACATTGCTTCTGAGCTATATGTAAACGGGGCTAAAAGCACGCATTACTTACACGAGAGTCGTTATTACCGTTCGAAATCTATTATAGAAATGCTGCATCATTTGAGAATCTATATCTTGCCGCTCAATTCCTCCCCTGCAAATAACCCAGCGGGAGCAAACGGACCCCAGGTCATTGGGTTTACCGATGACGTCATGATCGGCACACGAGTGTACCGTACCTTGCCCTGGATGATCTGGTCATTTACCAGTGACATTACGATAAGTTTCAGCAGCGTTTCCAGCGTCGACCTCACAATCCCTCTCAATCTTACTGATATCACAACTCGTGCGGCGACTTAACGGACTATTAAAATGTATACGTAAACTCTTTCATAATGATCAAAGCAGGCGACAGATGATAAGATGAGAGCAGAAGCACATATTTGGTAACTTTATCTGATGAAGTGTGGACTTGCACATATTATGACACCACTTCGGCGAAAGATTTGGGTCGACTTTATGTGTTTGTCCCATATTGCATCTTTGAATGCACAATTTTGTGTCTAAATCGATGCTTTCGATTTAGAGTGTAGTTTTCTTTTCGTCTGCTACGTTTGGGCGACTCCAATATCTGTTGACTACATAGCAGACAGAAGGTCACGAGTTAACAACATGCAATAAAGTTATAGCTGTAAATTATGTGCCTAAATATTCGCGCCTGGCGCGACTTGAGAGCAAATGCACAGCGGATCCATCGCATCAAATCGTGTTTTCAAGTTCTTGTAAAAAGCCCGGTCGTTAAGGGGGGTCTGATGGACTTGGCCCGCCACAAGCTTTATTGATCGCTTTATGGGGAGCACAAGATCACCATTTCTGAGAATGGCGGTGGCGAAGTGCTGTTTCGGTACTGATTCTAGCTGCAATCCACGCTAACATCGTGTGTAAGCGGATGGCTAGTGGCATATCCGAATGATGAGTACAAAATTGCGAAAGAACAATTGTTGCCCGTTTTAAGTAGGGCCGTATGAGAATATGATAAGGTAAACATCAACATCTGACTGCAATCCACTTAATACAGATATTTCGATCTGCCGTTATACGAGTAACGGAAAATAACGGCTTGGTTATGATTTTTTTATCAGCAGCCTGGTTTTTAATGCTTCGATGTAGAAATTGTCATGTTTAATTTGACGGGTACAAAATTTCAAATCTTTGGCCATTGTATAGATACGTAAATAGGCCTACCGCTCGCCAATCAGCTACGGTCAGATTGCGTTTACCTAAGCATAATAAAACATCATTACATTGTACAATGTACAATTTGTACATACGTTACTATTCGAAACTAGGCCGATTGGTGATTATTATCCTGCTGCGAGGTAGTGACGTGTGCAGTGTATTGATAACCTGACATAATCCACAGCGGGTGTTCTTACAATCACAGTACTACATGTACATGTACAATTGTACCAGAGTGTACTCAAAGGTGGTGTGGACACTGAAGGTGAATCCCCTAGTCACGCTCTGATTGGGTAGTCAACCTTGTTGTTGACGATCGATTTACAGCACTGATTCAATGCAAAAGTCGGTGTTGTTAGATGTCGAGTATGAAGATGTTTTATACGGAAATGGGTGTCAAGATTTGGTGTGGTATATCCTAATGATGCAATCTAATACTATGTCGAGTTTCAAAGTCGTTACTCAACGACCAGGGCAGTAATTTCGTTATCAAAGTCGAGTAACATGTTAGTGTCTGTCGATCCGTCTGCAGGACTGATTCAATGCAATAGCTGGTATCTGTACGTATTGATTTCGGCGATGTTCCATACCGAGATAGGGACAAGATTTCGTACGGTACATCTTAATGATGTCATCTAGCACTCTACCTAGTTTCAAGATCGTGACTCAAGGATTAGGCTAGCAATTTCGTCAGTGATTTTATGACGAAAATGTGGCGACTTCACTATCTGTGAGTGCCAACTATTATCGCAGATTGCCAGAATAATAACAAAATTAAATCATTGCTAGACTGTCGACTCTTGCAGATTGTTAGACTGAACGCTGGCTGTACAGTACATCTAGTAATATAATGACTTGTAACGAGATTGAATGGCTTTCACCTGAAATTATTCAGGAACTGCTAGCCATAGATGATGACATTGAAGCATCACCGGCCGTTTTTCAGGCTGAATCAAGTGCCATTATAACAGATGAGACTGTTCGTATACTGGAAGATGTCACAGATGCTGAATTCTCGTCTTTTGGTGCAATCAATGTTGCAACTTGGATGAAGGAATACAAAAAAACAAAAAATAAAGAACATTTGGTCTCGCAGTACAGCAAGTTTTGTCTTCGCGCTTCAGACTTTTTCTCATCGGATGTACCAGACCCATCCTATGTGCTTCTACAAATAATTGAAAGGATTGCTCAACCCAAGGCGATGAAAGATGTGTTAAAGGGTGGTGAAATAACCGGTTTTGAAGGGAATACGTTGGAGTACCTAGGTGGCTATTCTTTAAAAAAAACAGTGGACAAATTTGGTGTCAACAAAATAACAAAAATATTGTCTATAAAGCCAAAACCCAACTCTTTGATTGCAGTTCTTGAGAAGAAATCAGGTGCACTCCATTGTCCGTCAGAGGAATTGTTTTATTTTTTGCAGCATATTTATTTGAAATTGGCTTCAGAATTTAGCAGGTCCCCCGGTAATGTTGACATTAGTGTGTTTGATGAGATTATCTTGAAAGACCAATATTTCTTCAAAATTGCTGCGAATATATATCGCTGTAACCAAGACATAGATCACGATTTATTAGAGGCAATCCTCACACATATTGTGAAAACAGTAACTAAGCTTCTCGGAAGAGGATTTGCCAAGAAGTTATTCGAAAGAATACGAGGCAAGTGCTTGTTACCAAAGGGTTGAGAGGTAATTTAAAATTGCAAAGTAAAGGCTGCTAGCAGACGGATTTAATAATTTTTGCTTGTCATTAGCACTTTTAATTACATATTCACTGGTCGTTTCGGCATTGTCCTGCCTGTTCATTACATCGCATCATTTGTGTGTCTTGTTCAAATGAAAATATAATCTGATTATTATTGATTAGAACATTCATATTATGGATTCTTTCTCATGCATAGAAGCTTTGCATTGTCGTCATTACTCAACCTTCACTACTCGTCCTTGACCGTGTCTTTCCTCGTTATTCTGCAATCTGATGGCAATAAATTGAGTCCAAGGAGGATACCATAATATGTTCTGATTTTTGTATTACAATTCACCCCTGTGTTCGCGAGACAAGTGAGACAGAAGACAAGCACAGATAGAATAATTATATTTATTCTGAAAATAAAATGGAGCGACATGATTTGTTACTCCATTATGGAACACTTCTATTGAGAGAAATGTATCCTCTCCATTACAGATATGGTGAGCACTGAGCAGTCTCTAGCACAGATATAAGTCATATGGAATGGTCAAGTCAATGCGCAATGACTTGAGATGACTCGATCAAATAGTGACTATCCTTACAGTTCCTTCGCCTTTCCATCGTCAAACCACCATAAATAACCTCTCCACCTTTCAGACTTGGCTGACTAAATTAGAACGAGAAATGCCAGTAATCTAATTCTAATCCAATTTGTGAGAGTTTTCTATGCTTCAATTCTAATTCTGATCTAATTAGTAAAAAGTTTCTTAATTCTAATATAATTTGTTGCAGACCTTTGGATTTACGACGTTTCACTATTGGCTCATTGCAGACCTCTTGCCAAGCGTTTTTGGTGCCGAAAGTAGTATTTCCCCCTTTTATCTTTTTTATAATTTTGCGCTGAGTGATTTGCTGCACTCCGTAAGCCACAGCCTTCAAATCTGGATTTTGCGAGCGCCTGCCCAAGTTCCTCTGAACATAAAATGGTATTCACGAAAAACTATATACGGTAATCTCAGAAATAAGTTCTTACAAGATTTCCAAAGAAAGCTTCCAGAACATCTTGTGAGAAGGTCCGCAAGCAAACGTAATCTAACTCACGGAGTAATCGTTCACAAAGAAAAACGAAATTACGTGAAGTGAAGATTAATCCCTCCAAAGTTGATCGTGGAAGAATACGCTTTTGTTCGCCCAATTCATCCACTTCAGCCTTTGAAATATATAGGATATGTAATTCTCATATTGGAAACATTTGAATACTACCTTCCACAACAGAAGATCTTGCACAAATTCCTTGATAAATTTGATCCTGTCATCCTCCATACACCGTACAGGATTCCTGATCCCGCAATTGATAACTTCAAACCATCTGTAAGAAAATATAAGTTACTGCTTGGCCTAAACATCTTGCCGAGAAAGACCTATTGCACCTGTTCATAAGGAGGACGAAGTCAGCGGTACCCTTGGCTCCATCCATTGTTGATAAATTTTTACCCACCTCCCAGCTCAGAATGTCTCTTGCCAAGTTTACTTTCATCTAGATTTCAATTGATTGGTCAATGCTGTTGGTGATTATAATATACTAAAATGGGAAACGTACTTTGGAATATGGATTCAATTTAATATGGGCCTCTGTGAGTCTTGTTCGTCTGAGCATAAGGCTGTATTTTTCATTTTCATAAAGTTTAAGAATGTGAGTCCAAAGTATGTCATGCCCATTCTTGTTCATATATTTGGTCCCACTGGGTTTAGAGGAATGCAGAGCATTCCTCACAGTCTGTAATCAAGAAATCTTATTTATAATGAAGAAGAGTAGCTACACACAATACCTTGAGCAGGTGGGGTGGATCAGAAAAGATCAGAATCGGTCTATCACGGCCGTATGGATTGGGGGCGGAGAAAGAGGAGTTAAGAGGTATCTCTTGACTTCCAGCCAACACTTTGAAAAATTGGCGATTCGTAGACATGCCGTCTGCAATAACGGCATGGACTTGAATGCCTCTTATCTCGCATTGACGAAGTAAGGTCCAAAATTTCAAAGCCAGATCTCCTCCATGAGTGACGATTGTGGGATACCAGGCAATGGGAAGAGAGATTTCACCTTTAACTGTGCGCAAGTAGAACACTGGAAAATGATCAAATATTATAATCCTTGAATGCAATTATGCAAGTTTATAGAAAAAAATACCAACCCAGAATGTGAGTAGCTAGTTTGCACTCAGTAGAGAAGTTCGCATCAATGAAGCCCACCAATTTACCTTCGGACATTACCAAATTTTCTCTGACTGACAAAGTTCTCAAAAAATAACATTTGAATATGTCAAAATGTACACGTAATTACTTTTCATTTCATCGAGAGTTATGAAGGCAGGGAGGTGGTCATGACGTGTCATTACCCTCTCAATTTCTTCAAATGCTAGATTATTGATGCCAGGTTGAGGCTTCACAAAGTTCCTTTAAAAGCAATCATTATAGATCTACACCACAGAGGAAAATAACACATTCACCTGTATCGTTGCAATGTTTTGCTTGAAGGAAGCACAAGAGCCTTGCTGGTTAAAATATGTTGATATGCAGCAGGTGAACGACAGTGCAATTCCAGAGCCCATCTGATGACATCGGGGTGGTATCTCCTTCTTGTGGGATGAAGTTTTGCATTTTCTATTTGATTGGAAAGGAAAACTTTTTGCCAGTCATTTAGTCCTTCACCAATCATGTCATGTTCATTCATGTCCAGGGATGTCTAAAAAGAGGCATGGCAACGTTAATCCAATCATAAAAAATAGAAACTGACCACAGTAGCTCGTATTCAACAGCTTGTAGAGAGATGCTGTACTGCTGTAGTTGAACTGTTGCGTCAGTGACTAATTAGTCAATCTGATTACCTCAACGGATATACTACAATCTTCATCCAGCCGCATTGTCAACTCAGATGAGGCCTCTAGCTCCTTACAGAAAATGCACTGTGAAGAACTGTCCTCACAACCACCAGCTATAATAGCAAATAATACTCTTCGCTCAACTGAATAGGTATAAATTTGAGTATGTACTTCACCAACGATCAGACAATGACCAGATCTCCTAATATCCTTGCATGTGACGCTGGTACCATCCCAAACAGGAATTGGGTGAATATTGATATCTCGTGGTGATACCAAGTCCGAAATAACACCACAGATTTTCAGCTTCTCCATCTCCCCTGTAAAATCGAAGCGCTGGTGCATCAAATCTGACTTGATGTATTCTCACTACAATTAGGATCTACTGCACTGCACAATACTATACTAACAATAATACAGTAGATCATGTCCCTTTACTACTGCTAGTACATAGAATGCTGAGGAAGCTTTGAAATATTGAAACTCACTCAAAAATGAATGTAAGGTTTGGAATCTCAAGTTTGGTAGAGTGGTACTGTCAATGGGGGCTTTCCAACCATAAAAGGAAGCATCAATCTGTTTGATATCCTGTGCGAATTCCAACCTGAAGATAAGTCCTGTTAGTATTTGCCTATAGAAGCCGATACCATACAGATGTAAATGTAAGGTTCTCTTTATATACCGTATTCGAGGAACAACAGCATCATTCCATTGCAGCTCCATGACTAGCATATCTCTTCTAGAGTAAAACACCCAATCACCTGATAACGAGCAAAAAGTATTAGCCTGCTACACCTA
This sequence comes from Botryllus schlosseri, assembly GCA_000444245.1. Classification (NCBI taxonomy): domain Eukaryota; kingdom Metazoa; phylum Chordata; class Ascidiacea; order Stolidobranchia; family Styelidae; genus Botryllus; species Botryllus schlosseri. Next base: position 11,830 of record ATSW01003792.1, read on the forward strand.
TTGGTTTTTGCAAACTGAAACCCATGTCTGTATCACCTTTTGATGCCAAAGACATGCTGCTAATTGAACGCCAAATACCCTCCTGGTCTGAGTGCCTGATTTTGGGAGGTTCAACTTTGCGTACAGCTGGCGATTTGCGAGGCACGCAAACTTTTTGAGATTTGGGCAAGTGATGTTTTGGTAGAGCGCCAATCTTCAAATTTCTCTTTTCTTTCAGAGGGATGATGTCACCATCATCAAAATGCACATCACAAATATGAGCACTGAAAAGTAATTTTCAAGGATGCAGTCAGTACCAGAATTGATTTTATCTGAACACTGAAGATTGTCGCTGCAACTCGGGAGTTTTATTAAATACATTCATTGCATATTGATCTTTATGTTGGACTCCAGAATATGAAATATAACTGAAAATACTTTATATTGAATCTGAATCTACTTAAGATTTCCTCGAAACGACTACAGACTCCATCGCTTCCTTGACTCCGAGAAAAACAACACAGTACAAAATATACTCTAAAATCTAATACTCTGAATGAGGGTTCAAGTTAGCAATGCGATATTCCTTCTCCACGCCTTCATTTTTTAGTGCTGAGCATATATCTGAAAAGCCGTGGATACCACTTTTACAATGAAGTCTTCGACCTGGGTTGAAGCCATAAACCTACTACAAATCACAAAGCTACATGCTTTACCAATGAACTTTCTTGTCTGTTGCTCAGTTTAATCTTACGTTTCTTTATGAAGCTGGTGCATGATATTGTCATCCCCGTGTGATGCATTTCGTATTGACAAAATAAATCGCTTCAGAGACTCCCTGTGCATCTTCTGATCTTCATTTTTTGCTAAATCTGGCCGCAAAATCCTAAAGAAAGTACGGCCCGCACCTGCCTTTCTCGATTTGACAGAAGACCAGTTACATCCAGGAACGCAGCAGTAGACCATATTACAACACTTGATTAGTGGTCAGTCTA
>ATSW01003795.1:0-13781 GCA_000444245.1 Botryllus schlosseri
GGGAAGCGAGTGGCGCAATGTGCTAAGCGACACGGTCACGACACCAATGGTTCTTGGTTCGAGTCTCGGCTCTATCATGTTTCTATGTGCCGGAGGTTATCCGGGCTCCTCATCGCCGATCCCGCTGTATTAACAGTGTGTTGAAAAGCACAGACACAGAGCAAGCCACACTCTCATAAAGTCGGCAGCTGAGACCGGAAGACGGACTCATGCAAGAGAAAGAGTGAAGGAGTGAATGCGCTGATTGAAAGTCGTCCAACGAGGAAGCAATGCATGATGTTGAAGATACTGACTTTCGATGAATCTGAACTGTACTATGAAACTGAACTGTACCTATATCTGTGTCGTGACGCACAAGGCCTAAACGGCGACAAGTGTCACTTTAATACCCGTGTAATAATAATAATAACCATACCGTAGTGCTATAATAATGGATGGTTCGAGTCCGTCCGAGGTCGACTCCAGAATTCCTTCCTAAATGTTGGAGGTTTATCTAGGCTCCTCCTCGCCATCTCATCCGTGTAAGCGGTGTTTTCTGAAAGCCTAAAAGTGGGCCGTGCTACAAGTCGGCAGCTATGGAAGAGAAATGAAGAAAATTGGCCTGGTGTAAATGACCATAATAGTCGGTAAACACCATGAATACCACAAACAACAACAACAACATCGTAAAGATTACAACGCATCGTTTATACCTAAGTGATATCGTGGCATTAACTAATCGATAGGGCCTATCATAACTTCAATAAATACGGTTCAACGGAGCACCTCAAAGAAAAAGCTTTGCAACAGATGCGTTTCTTGTGTGTGCAATATGCATGTGTGAATCTGACTTCGATTTGGACCCTCTTTTCGATCCCGCCGCAATCCTGATGTCTGGCGAGTGATTAGTATTTTAAGAGCAACTCACAGTAAAAAAAATGTTCGAGAACCACCTACCCCAAATCTAATGATACACGGGATATGTGAACTATATCTTCAGCACTTGCGATCAGCTCTTTTTGTAACATACAATTGTCGGAGTGCGAGAATATGACCGCACCTTCTAAGTCAGTGGTTCCCAACCTGTGGTACGCGTACCACTAGTGGTACGCGAAGGTCTTCCAGGTGGTACGCGAGTAGATTCTGTTTTTTTTTTCGACCGAAGGGAGTAATTAGCTCATGTGAGGTTGATTTTGAGTTTTTTTGAAGCCGTCGTCTCACGCTATTTCCCAGCTGCTAATTTTCCCTTGAATGCGAGCAAGGATTTTCATCCCTGATGACTATCGAGTCGAAGAAACGAAACCGACTTGTTGCGCCCATAATGCTACATGACTTTCGATGCTCTTTAAGCAAACGTATGCCACGCATCGAAAAGCTAGTGGAAAATAAACAAATGCAACAATCGCATTAAATAAATTAACTTTTGTTGTGTGTTTTTATTTCATTATGTTGTTCTTCTTGTGACTGTTGGTGAAAAAACCAATTCAATACATCCCATCAACCCTGGCTGATAATGCCTAGTTCAGGGGTGTCAAACTCAAATTGCATCGCGGGCCGGATCGAAGTCATGAAATCGCTCGCGGGCCGGACCAGTCAACGCGATCCAAAATGTTGCCTCGTGCCATTGCTTCTCGATGGAATACTTTATTATCAAGCATATATAGATAATACACGGACCGTAGGGGTTTCATTCTAGCGAGTCGCAACACCATTATTTGCGAGCAATGAAATTGGCGAAAATACGATGTTTGTCCGATTGAATACAGTTAAGAACCGCTAAAACAATGGCATTACCGGCGATACAAGTAGTCATATTTCAGTGTTCCCTTTGCTTTAGTCCAGCAGTGGCCAACCTGCGGTCGTAAGAGGGAATTTGTGCGGCCGTAGACACGCAATTCAATTAGTATGTGTTGGCGGCCGTCGACATGCAATTCGAATTTACGAATTGACTCCCGATTTCTTGAATGATTTTAATTAATCTTGAAATTTTCTTCGCGCTGCGCGCGATTCAATGCAACTACATTTTTGTTCTAATATAGTAGCACCCTTTGCAATCAAAGCCCCACAATACAGATGCGAACATCAGTGAAAATGATGCGCCTCACATGGAAATCGTAATCGTGTGCTCCTCACTATACTAACAATCCTGATGGGAGGTCAAGAAACAACAGCATGTTACAAAGTGACTAATACCAACTGGCCCACTGAAGATGCATCATAATTTATAACTTGCTTTAAATTTTCGAAAACACCCCTACTCTATACCAGTGAATCTGATCACACGTGATGAGAAAGGATAAATGTTTGATGGTAATATGTAAAATTATTAATATCAATGACAAAATTCATTGGTGAATCTGAATTTTTTTCGCGCTTCGCGCGACTATGAGCACTTCCTTCCTTAACATTACCAGTGACCACTCGCGATTTGGGTGCGCATAGTAAACTTATCATTAAATAGATTAGTCCGAACTTCACCAGAAATGGACATAGACACTTAAACCTGGGTATTTGGCGTCCAGCTCGTTCATTACGACTATGCCCTGGAATGCGGCCGTATAGGCTACACGAGTAGTCGAAATGTGAATGGCAAAAAGGTTGGCAACCTCTGCTTTAGTCATAATCTGGCGTTAGCCCGTGCATATGCGTTGTGATGAATACAAGATATTTAACTTTCAACGCGGACGTTGTAATTTGGTTTACTACTGTGGATGTGATGGATAATATAATCTTTTTTCAATGTACTCAGAATTGCTATGCGGGCCGGATAAAATCGTCTGGCGGGCCGGATCCGGCCCACGGGCCGTATGTTTGACATCCCTGGCCTAGTTTAATAGAAATTGTTAATACACCTCGCATAGACCAAATACGTGAGTATGACGTCATAAATGTTGGAAATGCGCGTAACTTATATAGGTGGTACGCGAGCACTGCATAAAACCTCAAAATGGTACGTGGATTGGAAAAGGTTGGGAACCACTGTTCTAAGTGATGAACAAGCACCAGTGGCCCTGTCACGATAATAGCACAGGGTATGCTTACGAAAACAGCAAAGTGCCGAGTGATCTTTTGTTACAAATTAGTCAATATTTAACATTGATAGATCCTTACCCCTATCTCCCCACTGTGTTCACAAAGTGTGAATATCAAAACCGCGGCATATTGAATTTTGTTTGGGCATATGTGTTTGCGCTTCGTGATTCCAGCCCTATTGTGACGCACGGTACGCACCATATTCACGTGATGTAACGAGCGGTTTCCAATAATAGATGTGATACGTTATGAACCTAGCAAAGTCCCTAACACCGATAATATTCATTCGGGCGTTCTAAATTATTTGTGTTGGCTTAACAGCATTCCCTTCCAACAGTGGTTCGATCGATAATACCACGGATTTCTGTGGGCCTTGCGAATATATGAATAGCACGAGCATCTGGCTTGTAACTTTTATCTCTCGCAGCATTGCGTGGGGTTCCGTTCTATAACGTATCTATGTGGAGAAACGTACAGTATATAAGATGCGTAAATAATAACACTGCAGCGTAAACTTCACCACTGTCCGATAATACGATTCTTATCACTTCGATACAGATTGAAATGATTATATTTTTGAGGCCGCTAGTTTTGTGAAAACAACAAACTACATTTCCTACGCCCCAGTCTGAGACCGAACCGAACCTAACGTAACACAAAATGGAGTTTTGAATTTCACTTTCAACTATACAATTTTTTGCGGTAATACGGAGCGGGGATCATCATTCGGATTTCAAACTCATTTTCCTTTATTTTTATATCCTATAAATGCCGCAAAGTCATAGTATGATGAACGTAAGACAATACCGTGCTTTCACTTGCGTCGGAGTTCTCGGGGCGTTTCTAATGTTACTGTAGCATGAGCATAGTCCACATTGTATCGCACAGTATCCNGTATAGTATACTTTTATTGGAATCCCGAAATTTCGGNCATGGAAATAGGGATGGCGTGAACGTGAGGNTCAAATTCGCGTTCTGTGCTNTGTCTTAACCTCAGAAATTCAGAGNTTCACGTTCACAAACGAACCTTGNTAGGTTCNGCACTNTGAACCTTTTTCATATATTACAACTTTTCANGTCATTAAAACATCTTTGGTTGAAATTCNTTGCATTTCAACTTCGAAACTTCGAACCACTCTGTGCATGACGATGGCAGCATTAACAAAANTCCANATTAAACGAGCCTTGACCTTGCCAATCTCAAAAATAGAACTTGCTTTGTTACAAAAGTTTGCGCAAAATATTCAGCTTTCCGTTTGTGGATATTTAGTGANTCTCTGCTGTGAGCTTGATCAACAATCACACAACATCAAGAACGAAATACACTACATGTACGTAGTCAGCGTATGATGCTTATTCAACCAATTAATGAAGTTGATGATAAGAATACTNCGTTGTTTAATGTAAAACAAATCTAGCAGGCGTACGGTATCCATCTTGATTTGATATGTTTATTGTATCATAAAAACCAAATNCGTGTGATTGGTGTGTTGGTTACTGTATAAATTGTTTATGAGGTNATATGGGTAGTAAGTAACCCGTTTTAATCTCTGCTAAATATCAATGAAGCAGTAATCAGACGCCGAATACGTTGTCCGGTCTGGCCTCGACCGTTAAGGCGTAAGCTTATATTCCCTCGCAAGTCCTCGTCAAAATTGCTTGCAAAGCGACGGAAGATATTGATTTTATGCGATTATTAGCATATCATTGCTCCACTTGATACATTTGGTGACGTTCAAAAGTCAGCCTGTAGCCTANTTCAGCATTGAGCCATATACTGTGATCTGAGTCGTCGCTAGGTGTCTGANACATTAATATATCGCTTCACGGAAATGTAGGGTTGTAATTACCAATATGACGTCACGCGACGTCATACGTTCACGTTCGCGTTCACACANAACCTATCAAAAAGGTTCGTCTTCACACGAACTTGAACCTTTCAGGGGGTCACACCATCCGTACANGGATATCACACGAATCAAATACTTCGTGACAGTACACGAATGAATAGCCTATGCGTGGGGTTAAGTTTTTACATTGCGGCAATCGATACTCTCCCTCGCTTGATATNTGTAGGGTTGTGTATTATACGCTCCCATTTTTTCGCAACAAGCGCATGACAAAGCACCTGACCGTAGGTATCCACGAACGGAGCGCATGACCCGTTAATAGAATCGCAGTCGTGCGAAACCTTGAAGAACATCCGTGGAACTTTAGCCCACCTCGTTACAACAGGGACGCTTCATGGAGAAAGTCGTTTTATACCGGAGCGATGACTATATTTATTCAGAAGTGATTGAGATTCTTTTGTGAACGTAACGTTCTCAAGAGCGGTGTACTTTTCTGGATTACAGTGGGTAATCCTCTGAGATATAATAACGACGGCTATTGTAGGCTATAGTTGTAATGGAATTTCGTTGCACAATTTAGAATGCTATTCGTCTCCCACATAACTGAATTATGAGTTTTCTGAATGAAGCTAGTTTACCGCTGCATTCTCGTCATTAACGCAAATGAAATACGAAGCGGATGCATGTGTGGCGGGTCGGGACCGAAGAAGTAACCTGCAATCCTTAGCGTGTAAAGAAATTATTGGCTGTGTTTGATGTAGCTTTTGTATGGGCATTTCTTGATCTTGTGAAACTTCTGCAATTCCTTTATCTTGAAGGATTATTATCATCATAAGCCTCCTATCACGTGACGTCTGTGTTTTGGTAGCCTGAGAGATAGACATTGCTGAAAGAAAAGTTCGCCCACACAATGAACATGCGCCAATGCCAACAGAGATCGGCTGTTGTGTATAGCCTTTTTTCTCGGACTTATAAATTCAATTCTTTGTAAATTAATTGTCATTCCGATTTATGTTGTCGGTATAGAAGTAAGAAAGTTCGACAGTAGTACCATGTATTCCTTGAGCCTGTTTGTCGTCGCTACTGTCTTTGCCACCGGTGCATTCGGAGATGGGCACGGCGAATACGATGGTAAGCTTACACGATTTATACATTAAGGTACACTGGTTCGTAATCTCAAGCTAGTTTTCAGATGTGTTGTTATTTTAAGTTAATCGACTTAAACACTCTATTTTATTTAGTTCCTATGATCAGCGTGGGCGTCAAAATCGAAAATGACATGTTTAAATTCGGTGCCATGCTGTCACAGTATTTCCCCGACAACGGGAAGGCATCGGAAATCGCGGGGGAAATCTCGCTGATGAGACAAGAAGGTCAACAGGTACATCTGCCNACAATTATATTAGATTNAATTATAATATACTAGGAATAGGGCGACTAGGAATAAGTTCGATGGCGAAGGTACTGACNGCTGGTTGAACAAGTTGCTATTCAATCGTACGATATAGTGTAAGTGGTTAAGCTATTTAAAGTTAAAAGAAACAAATTATCATATGNATTGCACATGTCCNGCGGTCCGGATCAANTGTTTTATGTACTCGCCATTTAGTCATATTCCAAAAGCCTTTGGAGAATTTATATCCACAATACAGTCATCAATCTGGAATCTAGTACCCGACCCTAACATTATNGCGACAGCGGACACATATCATAAACTAGCACAGCAATGCGGCACGATNCTATTGATNTTGATCTCATTACCACNTTTTAATGCCTTTCATGACCCGNGTGTTTCTGCTTCATTCTGATACTTTGTCATTATTTCATACNTGTACGTNCAATGTCATTGACCGTGGTGCAAAAGGCCGANCAGGCGATAAGTGCCAAATCTTTTCGTTTCAATAAACAACAACCGCGTTTCAACCAACCGGTACAGCCGTAACGAACGACGATAGTAATCGAGTCGGCGACAGTGTGTGGAAGTAGGCAGGCATAGATTGTCTATGGAAAATGTTCGTTCTATAAAATGAAATAACTAATTTCATATCCGACTATGATTAGTCGCAGAGCTCTATATTACCACAACCCCGCACACGACCAAAGTCATGGCTTCAATTTCAGATGATGCTTTCCGACGTCCGAGCATTTATGGTATGGCCGGGAGTGGACAACTGCTCTGCGTTCGACCCTGAAAAGGAAGAATATATCTACGAATATACTTCCGATATCAGAACGGATAAGTAAGCATTTGCTGTATTTGTGGAAATGGTCTGTGGCGATCTACCTTTGTGGTTGTTGTACGCTTCTCATTCATGGTATCAAATGGACTGTATTCATTGTCATAATACCGTGACCATTGCCCCGTAAGATTGCAATCATCGGTATCTTATAAAAGCTGAAAACGATCATAAAGTCAACAGCTCTGTATTCATAGTGTAGAATCTCGGCCTGGTGTAAAATGACCATAGATGCCGAAAGGGCATGGACAGTAACAACAACAGCAACAACAATCAGCAGAAACAACAGCTATTGATGATTCTAACCTCAAAGTAATACATGAGTGTTCAGGGATAGCCGTTGTCGCTAGAATCGCTATGCTACATTACTTGTTTAATTGCTGGATCCATTTCGAAGGCCGAAGGGATCTTCATTGCTCAAACCCCCATGTCTTCTTAATATCAAACAATATGATATATAATACAATACTGTTGTATAACTACGGGATCAACTTAAACCTAACCGACTGGATTTAGTTCAGCACAATTATCAGCGTGCATATGACACAAAATCTAGATCGTAGGCCTATCAATACATATAATTTTAGTACTGTGAAACTACCAACACAGTCAGTCCAGGAGTAAGCGTTAAGAGAGTAATATAGTTAGAAATATAGACGGGCCTTATGGGTTATCACTGGGGCTGGGCACAATGATTCGAGTACTCGCATCTGAATCGAGTATTAATTTTAATGATTCGAGTCGAGTATAGTAAAAGACGATATTTTCGAGTACTGAAATTACAACCTCCTCGCTACTGAAAGTTAATTTATCAACGAGAATTATAGTTCTGATGCTAGTTGCCAAATTGGAAGGCTTAAAACACCGATTGGCTGCATTGAAGCATACGAAACATAGTACAAAGCTACAAATCTTACGTGAAATAGCACATTTTCGAAGTCATAATCATCCCATAACCTTGTCACGAAGTGCAATGATCTCGGTATGGTCGAAAAAATATCAAAGCATCATTAATGTGGGGGATAACAGTCATTATATTCTTTGCTGTGGCATAAAAGGTACATATTTGAACTTTGACATATTACATTCTGTTATGACGTCATAATGTGTGATACTCGAATACTCGACTCGAAGCATAATACGTGATTCAGAATCGAATCACTCAGGTACTCGATGTTGCCCAGCCCTATTGTTATCACATTGATGTTTGAAAAAAGGAATACCGTGTAAGCGGCACTGCCTTTATTGTAAGAATGTAAGGTTAAACAGTAATTTGTCATTATGACGCTATTGTATATTTCTTCATGATATCCTTGTTGCTTTTAAAACAGCTCAACACGTGTCGCAAATGTTTCCCGACTTACGTCAGTGGCTGATGAAAGCGAACTGGAACTCATATTCGGAGGTATGAACATCATGGCTTTTAGAAAACGGCACATATCTGANTCCGCGGATACATTCCAGCCACATACCATACCACCGTNCTNCAAGTTAATGGAGAAAACTACTGCGCCACCCCGACCGTCGAGGAAAAGAACATGAAAAAGATCAGAATCGTATTTCCGTTCTGCACTGATTTTACTACGTNAGGGAAAATCTGTGACTTGAAATTTCTCGAAACAAGCAACGACTTCGAGCTGTATTTGCAGTATGGCGCTTCGCGAAACCGTCGGAGAAGTGTTTGGTATCGACAAGGACAGAGTGTTCGTCGGAAAGAACATGTACGAAGAGGGATGCTACTCCGCCGATGTTTACTTCCAATACACCTTCAGTAAGGATTTCCTTGTGAAGCTTTGTTTTGTAAATTGATGACGATGTTTGCTTTAGTGGAACCTGAAATGCTCNACAAGATCAGAATGGCTCTGTCTTCAAAATCAGGCTTGGGCAGATTCTCCGGCACCGAGAAATGCATGACAAACGTGCGCGATACATGTAAGTAAATGTGTAGCCTACGCAAGGTCAATTTATGGAATAAAGCGTAAATAATCGTGCTCTTTGTACTTTTGCAAACCATGCCATTATATCAGTTGTGCTAATTAGAGCGGCATTCANGTTCATTACCGAAAAAAATTGATTCAATTCGCAGAGGCAGTNCCGTTCNGTTATTATATACTTGAATTCAATACGGGAGGTAAATGGATCAAGTAACAGCCAAACCCATGACCCAAATGATGGGCGCGGGTATTTAATAAGGGAGTGNTTTTAGCNNGAGATACCNNTAGGGATAACTTCTGTTNTTNCCNGTCNGCCTAAGTGCCTATATGTCTGTCGACNAANATATGATTGAGAATGCGAGAATGTGAATNCATTCATGCTNGACGAGAGAGAGAGAACACTNGGCATGACGCAATTCTACCACCGAAAATCCAAAAATTATACCATGTATAGCAGGGGTGTCGAACATACGGCCCGCGGGCCGCATCCGGCCCGCAAGACCATTTCATCCGGCCCGCGAAGCCATTCTGAGAATATTGAAATCAGATTTATAACAGAAGGTGAGATTTTCAGTAATAAAAATACTTCGACGTAAAGAATAAAATCCCATAAGACAGCAAATGTCGAGCGTCCGAATAGGTCACATTATACCCGTCTTTTGAAGTTTACTGTTCTCAGTCAAGTAACCATTAGGAATAAGACGTCGACACTACATTTCGAGATGGCAAAAAAGTACATACTCAGTTCATTCAGAGTTTACTGCAAAACTGGACCAAATAATAGTTATTCACAGAGGCGGAAACGACAAACGACAAATAATTGAATTCAAATATCTTTGATCGCTATGCTATTTTACCTTACTCTGACCCAAAAGACACCAGCCACGGTCCCCAGAGAAACTAGATTAGTGAATTGGTGATGAAAAATATATTGAACAAAATTCCAATTTATAATCTCCTGTATTCCTCACTACGAATACGCATGGCCAACGAGGCATTATAATATTCCAACTTATGTTCTCGTCTGAGTCACTGTTTCAGTGGCTTATAGCTGTATTCAATCGGCCAGTTATAGTATTTTGTCAATTCCATTGTTTGCGAATAACGGTGTTGCTCGAATAGAGTCCTCGGCCCACATGATCCATCATATAATGAAGAATACAATTTTACATAGCGGTGATAATAATAAAGCATTCCAGTTAGAAACAAATATATGGATTTCGAGGTAAACATTGGAATTATTTGACTAGTCCGGCCCGCGACCCAAGTTGAGTTTGACACCCCTGATGTATAGTGTCATATCATTATAATTATTATTATCATGGCTATGAGAGAAAAATGGATCTTTCAACTGATATGATCATTTGTGTTAAGAACCGGATTGCTCAGTCGGATAATATATACCCGATAATTACTATTTAACATAGTCTTCGACATGACAAGTAAGCCTTTGTAGAAAAAATATATATGACATTTAATGCATTTACTGGATAAAATAACTCACCAGATGCGATCAAAGTAGTCAGTGTGAAACTAATGCTGTGAATTTCCTATAGTTAATTCAGTGCTTAGCGAACAAATATTATAATTATATACATAAACAAATAAAATAAGTATGTATGAAAAAAAAAATTCGAAAATTACATGAAATGACGAATTCACCAAGTGCCAAATTCAATGGTTACCTTCAAAAATATATTTAATCGACGTATCACAGGGGTTAGTTTGTGCGGTTTTTATGATGAATTATCTAATAGAAGCGATGAAAACTTATAACAAAACAGCTTAATTACTTTGCAATATCAGAAATATCAATAGAAAGTTGTTCTGCCTAAAACTGTTTCAAGCATAAGGCAAACCATACGTTGGAAATCCCAAAACAGTAAAATCACATCGTTACTGACTATACTTATGCAACTCAATAACTTGCGTTCCAGTCATCACCGACACGGCACTCGGCATGTGCTACGATATGTGGACCAGCTCTCAACAGCAGCCGGCACCTCTGCCCACATGCGCCGGAGTGTCGAGCCAGCTCGCTCAGCAATACAGGCAGAGAATCATGAAGTACGATTGCTTGGTGGAAGAATACCAGAAGAAATACGGTGTCAAGGCGGAAGGCTGCATGAGCAGACAGCAGCAGCAGAACACCGACCAGGCGTCTTGCAATTGCGCGTCTGACGCGGAAAGCCGGGTACAAAACCAAATGCGAATTCTCCTCGAATACGTAGGAGCGCCGCTTTACTTCCCAGAGCTTCAAGCCAAGAAACAAGAACTGGCAGCGATGATGACCGGACAGATGATCGACCAGGCGAGATTCGCCAAACTGGCCGAAGAAATTAAACAGCTCGAAACCGCCCAAAACGATTACTACCTGACCACATACTACGGATTCTGCATGGTCGCCGGGTACGGCGAAGGCGCCATGACCAAACTGGACTGGGTCAAAAACCAGGTTGCCGCTCGTATGGAAGCTGAGGACATTGTGAAATCCATCTTGAAGGAGTCAATCAATTACTATTTGGACACTTGCGCCGTTTTCATGGATCAAGAGCCCGAAATGAGAAAACAAACTATGAAACTGAAGGTTAAAATGCTTCTCGGAGTTACGAACGCTTGCAGTACTATGAAGGAACGCGAAATGGTATGGAACACTCTCATGAATATGACGAAATCCTTCCAGCAACACGTGGAAACTTTCAACACCATGGTAGATAACGAAAAGATCGCCAACGCCACCCGCGACGTATTGGCAATCGTTCAGGAAAACCCAGAGGAAATTGCGATGAAGATGTTCCTCGTGCTTTTCTCTCCTATGGAAGTCCCGGAGGACAACATGCTTGCCGCTTCCGTGATGAAATTCTTCGACGTCATGCAAGCGAACAAGATGCACATCGTCGGAAAGGTCAAGTCCTGGTTGAACGGCGCCGACCTGATGGAATTGATGGGTCTCCAAGTGATCTTCATGAGCCCAGAAGATACGAGGAAGGAATGCAATCTGGCAATGCTCTCGGGGATGGTTCAGCCTGTTGTGGATGCTATGAGTGGAAATATGGATGACGCTCAACCGTCACGTGAAGATAGTCAACAAAACGGCGGATATGCAGGAGCAGCCGGGCAAAATCAAAACCGTTGATAAACAAGTTATGAGTGGGGTGGCAATACTTTATCGAGGATTGTCGCAATTCATGTAGTCAATATAATTTTATAAATCATCTTTGTATGACTGATACTACCTGGAAAGTTTAGATGAAGTGGATTCCTGTTGAAGATCGAAGTATATTTTCGTAGAATTCTTGAACTTTCATGGTCAGCGTTTACGATGCTCTTTGAATTACATAATATTAAGATAGCTAACGTAGGCTAAGCGACGATATCCTCTAAACTGATAGTCTTCAACTTTGTCCTTTTCATATGCACTTTCGCGGAAATACCGACCAATGAAACGTATCGTTTTGCATTGGTATCGTTGATGGAATCATGGTATTGCCATTAATTCGATGTATTCAGTCTATATTTCTGTCAATTTATTCGTGAGTAAAAGGAATATTTAAAATCCGATGAATATTCACCTGCAGTTGTGTCACGATATTAAATTACAGGATATGCTTGCAACAGGACAGTGATGATAAGAGATCTTTTGTTACAAAATAATCAATAATTGACATCTATATATCCTTACCCTATCGCCCCATTATATCCACATCATGTGACTATCAAGATGCCTTCCCTATTGTGAAGCACAGTACGAACCAAAATCACGTGATGGGACGCTCCATTTCTAAAAATAGATTTGAGTCGCTATGAACGCAATAAAACACCTATCACCGTTGACGATATCAAGATAGTGCATTCTAAACCATTTGCGTAGGCTTAACAGCATTCACTTTCAGTCGTGGCTAGATCGATAATATCTTGGATTTGTGTCGGCGTTGCGACTTTATGAATAGAATAGCGTCGGCACTCGACAGGTGACTCTGAATTTTCTCATCGCACTGCGTGGGGTTCTGCTTCATCATAACGCACCGTTAGTGGAAGAAATTATGCGGTACATTATAATAGCGCCAAGTAATCCACGGACTAACAAGACGATTCGCATCAATTCGATTAGTTTCAATATCAGTTTATTATTAGCAATTTCATCAATTTGTAACACCACAGGATTGCGATGAAATGAAAATATAGGAAGGAGTCGAAACGACTAGGACTTATAAGTCTTCTATCAAATACCCTACTTTGGATTAGCCTTACAGCAGTGTTTCTTAACCTTGTCGCCAGCGCCCCCCAGGAGGCGTTGGATTTTGAAGGGGCGAAAACGCTCATGGGGCGAAATGGAGGCGCTGGGTTCAAGGGGCGGTATGGGGGCGCTAAAGAAAAATGGCGTCGTTGTAGAGGTTGCTGTAGGGACTTAGAACAACAACAGTTCTATATACTCCTGGAGTCCTGAGTTCTCATTGCAAATTAACATTCGACGAAATCTGTCAAATCTCGAAATTTTTCGTCCCGATAGACGCGAAATATCTGCCGGTCATGTTTGCCACATGTTTCCATGTGTGCAGTTGTTTATTATAATTCATGTAAAATGAATTGCGCGCACTTTTAGATCGCTATTTCCCCGTTAAAATACTACCATCACACTACCTCGGGTTATTTTCAACAAAATGTTTCGAAATAGGCAGTGTTGGGATGACTCGAGTAATGACTTGACTCGAGTCAGACTCGAGTCACCTTTTTCGTATGACTTGACT
>ATSW01003797.1:0-10202 GCA_000444245.1 Botryllus schlosseri
GATCGAGTAGTGTTGCTTATACATTAAAATTAGATTGTGGTAGATAATTCTGGACTGGCAGTTACATGCGTGTTGGAGCCAGTGTGGCTTGACTTGACTCGGCCACTTTGCGAGGGTGACTTGTCTTGACTCGCGCTTCGAGAAGTGCGGATTGACTCGTGACTCAGGCAGAATTTAATAAGATAATTTCGAGTCATCAATAAGTAAATGGTGTTTATTTACATTGCGAAGTGTTTGCCATTATCAGGCCTCTTGTATGATTGAGTCAATGAATATAATCATGCGCTTATATTCTCACATAGGTGAATGGGTGTTGCACTGTACTATGTGAATTTGGCTTCGTATTCAATCATCTGTTTTGGCTGATAACACAGACGGCAGCAAATGTGTTGGATTTAACTTTGTATTATTTATTAAATTCAAGGAAAAGGGTTAATTAATCTGTCTGTCACACAAAATGTTATCACTTTGAAATTTGAATCATCATTCGTACTTCAAAAACTTCAATTCAACTGAACTGTGACTTGACTTGACTCATCACCTTCGAAAAACGATTGACTCGATTGAGCTCAGTCTAGATCAGCTATGACTCGAGATTATTCGTGACTTGAATACCAGCACTGAGTACTATGCGAGCACGATTGATATCAGCATTTTTTCGGCATAATCAACTCTTTAACTCTTGATTGTTATCTAATTCGGATAAATGGGGGCTCGTCTGTAGTTAGAGCTGTATAATACAACGACTTAAAGTCATGTCTCTACCTTAAAGATTCAACCTTACTCACTGGTGGTTTAACTCTGGCTTGACTTAGCACATTCAAAATGTCCGGTGACTCAAGGCAGTGAATGAATCCCAGCACTGGTAGTGAGTAGTTCAGGAGGTGTATCTCACCGACTGCCGTAAGAGGGGCAGGGTTGCGCTAGAATTCAAGAAAATTGTGTTAAAAGTCTAGCAAAAATGGCAGTGAAAACAATTGCATTAATAACCATTGGAGAATTATTAGGTTCTGTTGTAGTACCTAGTTCCTGCTGGTTTCCCCCAGGACCTCACAGAGGAGCTACTCTTGGCAGCTTTAACAAAATCAGTGGCCTAAAGGGAATGTGACCCTACCCTTCATATGCTGGCGCTTGGGTGAACTTGGCAGGTAGTTGAGCTTCTTGCTCTCAAACCATTGTGTCATAGATAACACCGACCCTAGCTGAAATATTGGATTTAAGTTGCAGGAAAAATTGGCGTAAAACCTGGAGAAGACTTATTTGCAAGGGCATGGCCGAATCAAAGTCAAATAGATTCTGGATCGTTGTAACTAAACATGTTTTTTTTTTTAAAAGAAAAATGCTATCGGTAACCATGGGTTAACGTTATTGGGGTCATTTCGCATTGGCCCGAGAATGTGTCGCATCTTGTAGTCTGAAAAATGGTCTCACATTTCCCCAACCCAATATACCTATGCGCATGTAATTGCAAACTTTGGAGACTTCCAGTCCTTTCATTACTCTCCTACTTGAAATGGTTTAACCTGCCTTATCGGACAATTGTACAAGCTCTGTTTGAAAATTTGAATACGTACACAGCAGGGGGTGATGGGACAGATTTGGTCTTATGGTCTTAGAGTGACTTCTGGGAAGAAAAAGGTAATAGTCTATGCCCCACAAAAGATCGAATATTCCTGTATTTCGAAGTGCTGAAGAATTTTCTGTGCAGGATCCAGGATGCGTTATTTTTTTCAATGAAAATTTCAATTGATGCTGGCTAGTGCATAGCGTGTGAAAAATCGGCAGGGCTGTGGCTAAAGGTTGTCTCGCTCTACCAATCTCACCACCTAGAAGACAAATCCTGTGGTGTGAACGCCACAGGAGTTCCTGAGGCATAATATATCATTGGTTGATGCTTATGTTGGGCAAATATCCAGTTTATAGACCATGATGTGCATAGATTAGCAAACTTTCTTGCGAAAATAAGATTAAAAAACCGATACATTAAAATTTGTCTCAGCAAGCTGGGTATAAGCGCTCTTGAATGGCTCTTGAATGTGTCAATTTTCCAGAATCATTTTCAGGACCGCCAACTATGCTGCCTCGTTGATTAACAACATTTGCCAGTAAGATGGGACCAAAGATACTGACAGGGCAAGACTGTCGCAATAACCACAATATGTCTTATAGACATTTATTAGTCTTGATGCGTTTTGTTAGTCTTGTTTTTGGGACCAAGCAATAGTGACAATTATATTTGGTCTCAAAAAGCTGAATCCGTCTTAATTTTAGGACCTTAATTCGTCAGTGAAACCAAAATTACTGAAAATGAGACCAAATCATCCTCATTTCTTGAATTTGAGACATTTGTAAAATTTTTGTAAAATATCGGAGAGTTGTAGACACCTAATATGCACTATGTAGATTGCCTTGATGAGGCTAACATATTTGTATAATTTTAAAGTGAGTTAAAATTGCGGATCGCAGGCGGGAATTCTTGACAACTTAGCACTGGATCAGTTTTTGGGCCCAGTTAATTATGGCAATTTGTATTGATATTGAATGTAGGGAGGACAAATCATTGAATTTATATCCAAACGAAATCTAGGCTAGAATTATCCGATCTTCCCTAAATTTTTCTCGTGTTATAGAAGAGAGAGGTCTGGCCACACACATGCTTAAATGTCCAGTTCTAAAATGATTTTGTTATATGTCAGGTGACCTATTGCCAATGCCCAGTGCCTTGGCTGTTAAGAAACCTGCTGAATCTGAATTCAATCCTGTATGGAATCGGTGTGCTGTGCTCACACTGTATTCTATTTTTTAGGAAAATCATCACTGCTCACCTGATATATCAGGCAGTTCCAATCAGGAATTCAATTAGGTAAAAGGAGTACTTACCAGGAAGACCCATGAATTTCAGATTAGATCCCAACATAGTGAATATAGGCTGTTGGGTATCCAAGAGAAGTGACTAACTAACATTATGGAACCACTTAGTTATGATGATGATCTGAAATCCTGAAATATAAAGGTTATGGAAAAATAAGATAAATTTATATTATCAGGAATAATCCGGGGTAGTGCCTTTGTTGTAATTTCACTGATATTGAATGGATCTTGGTGATCTAATCGACTAAGGATTAAGGAAAGGTGCTGAAGCGTCCTTAGTCTTCTGTATGAAAAAATATGTGATATAGCAGTAGAGTTTTAGCAGGGCAGTATTGATCGACTGACCTGATAAATCGCAGCTTGCCAGGGAAGGTGATGCGCGTCTAGTATCATAGATTCAGGCTGTGCCATTGTGTTGAGATTGTTTACCGTAAGAAGAACTAAATCAAAATTCTATTTTTACTATGGCTGGCTCGTGATGCGATAAGTTGCACTACGATCTGGCTAAAACCCTATGAAATCTCGGTTCATTGTTTGGAATGGGTCCTGCGCGGCTACATTCTGGGTCTGTGGCCCAATGTCAGGCTGGGATGACACCGATATACGACCGAATAACCAGAGTTTGAATCCCAGGTTCGCCGTTAACCGAGTTCGCCGTCAACCGCTGGCCATCGGCCGAATTTCCTATGCGGAAAAAAGATGCGCGTTATTTTAAATATGGCGATATGCCGTTATTGTAACAATTATCGATTGGCCTCGGTACGAAGATATCACTAGTAAACCAAAATGGCGCCAGCTAATATTTAATGCTAGACTGCTTAGATAGCTCCCTTCATGGGAAAAAGGAAGCAAAGTGGTGGTAGCCGGCCTACTAAACCTTGAGTTGTGACATCTTGGAAAAGGGCGCGTGTTCGTCGTATATTTTGGGTTGGCTCGGCTAATTCGCAAAAGAATGAGTTGACCTGGTTCTATTGGCCGGGCGGAGACATAAATTAACTATCACGTGACGCAAAATAGAATTGGTGGGTCAATTTCGAAAATCATCCAGCGTCCAGGGTCGGTCAAGTCGCTCTAACTGCGGTCGTATGTGCTGTACACACTAAGATAAGTGGTACCCATGCTGATGTTTCCGATCCAGTGAACTTCACGTGCGGTTTAGAGTTAGTTGTGATGGCGAGTCCTCGTTTTATATACTAAGTGCTTGTTTTGCAAAGCATAATTGATGAGGACTTGCATTGATTCGATTAAAAGGTTGGTTAATTGTGTATTTCATTGAATAGATTGAGTTCATTTCTCTCTATCGCCTGGCCGACGTATTACTTGAATTTATCCGCCCTAAGTATATGGGGAACCACGCAATTCTCACTTAACCCTAAACGATCATTCCATGACGTTCTAAATGCCGCAATCTCTGCCTAAGGAAACGTGCGATCACGCCTCGAAAGCTGCTGAATAGGGCAAACGGCCTGGTGGTGATTAGACTACCAGACAAGCCGAGACAACTAAATTAATAAGGCTATAGCTGATAGGGAATTAGGACAAGCGTAATAATTCGGCATCCCTGTCTAGCTCAACTTAACGGAAGAAGAATTTGAGTCAGAATACAGTGTAACTGGAGAATAGCTCTAAAGTAGAAGCTGTATTCTTGTATTTCATTTATTATATACTCGGATTTATTATACCGATACACAAAATTTATGTTAAGTTCCAGAAAGTAAAAGACATTGTATTGTGATTGAATCGCTAAGTGTGCCCCTGAAATACCATCTCGGGGACTACGGATAGTTCATATACTCGAATACAAGGCTGCGCAATTCCCACCTTATATACAAAAATGATTTTTCGAATAAGCATAGAAACTGTATTGTCTACGTCTATTGTCTGTTACGCTCTACGTCTATTGTCTGTTACACAGAGTGTTTGTGTTAAATCACAGGTTTTAAATGCAATTGAGGACGCACGTTGCAGTGAATGATTTGTTTTAACGCCACAATCATTTACGAGAGTAATGTGGTCCAATTGCAATAGCCCTTCCACCCGAAAAGTCGTCACAAGAAGGAGAAGATAGTAGCAAAAAGCGGGTAACATTCCCAGACCCCCTGCCCCGTGAAAAATCACCCTATTCTCATTATGAAATGTTTTGCTAATCTATTAATTATATTTGACTTTTAAATTTACTTACATTTCTTGCCCTTTTATTGGGTCCTCGCTACAGTCGGCTCCGCGAGATATCAATGATATATCTACTAGACATTTTTAAAATTGTTTTAAATTGCTGCTTATATATTACGTGTATATATATTATAATTTTTTGTGAAATTTCGATCGTGACGAACGCAGAACGCCTCGAGAATTTCAGATGGATATGAAGTTAACTATTATTAAACTATTATTGAATATATCTAAACCGCAAATTATACCTGTAAATAGTATTGTACATTTATATGGAAGACATACTCCCATCCCTACCTCTTGGCACCCCCTTCACTCTATGGATAAATGACACCGCTTGGCACTTACCAAATGGTAAGAGGAGTCTTCCTTTTGAGGGTCCGTAGGTTTATATTAATGGGAAAAAATTAAGCCTACCAGGTGCTCACGCGATGGAGTTCTGTAGATAAATAATGAGCACAACTCTCGGCACTTCCCATCCAGTATAACACTTTGGTTAACTATGAGAAGACCTCGCCTCCCATTTGACACGTTGTAAGTATGCTGGAAGGAATGTGACCGTTGACAATTCCTCTAAAAGAAAGGGGGGAAGGCTGTGGTGGAGAGATATATTAAATTGTGTATATACGCGTGTTGTATAGTATAATACCCACTACGAAAAAAAATCCTAAAAATAGAAACCTATTGTGAAAAAAATTACAAAATAAATAAATTCTGAATGATGTAAAGATAATATNAAAAATTACGAAAGCGAAAACCAAAGATAAAAGTTATACGGAGTACAAAATCATTTAAAAAAAATTATAAAACAATAAAAAAGCCTTGGTGGGGGGCAATAGATTTCCGGTGCTTTCACTGGGTTGCTTCATTTTGAGCGCTATCAGTGGCTGTTTATTTATTCAGTCAGTGTTGCGCTCAACTGTAAGCTGCCGGAAACTGTCACCGCGCGTGATACATGCAGCCGGTTGACCGCAACAGCGCTGCTATATGAGTTGTATAATACGAGAACCCAACTTGCAGTACGTGAAAAATATCATAGTAGTTGGACTGGTCCTAGGCTTCGAACACTTGGAAAAATGTCCAATGAAGCGATAGTGGTCGATTTAAACTTTTCTATATGTGCATATTAAGGGTTTATGCATCGATAACAACACTAAAATATTAGTATGTGCCTGGGCTTACGTTGCAAAGAACCCGAGAAGGAGCACCTAACATGGAAACCCCAGAAAGAGGAGTTTATCGATCACGGACTAAAATCGCTAAAATTTCTCATGACAACACACTCGTTGACAAATCATCTTTGTGATATGTTTATTAATGAGTCTAGTCTACGATTTCGTTATTGGAAAAGAATGAGCGGCTTTCAAACATGCGGCAGTGATTGGACTGGTAAACAGCTCAATGAAAAGGAGTGGGAAGATACTTACGCAGGAAGCCTTCATCCTGAAGGACCCCTTCAAATGGCGTTCGCAGATATCTGCATGAGCTGGGTAAAAACGTTGAAAATAACGTGCCCCGAGTGGGTAGAANTACTAAGCAATGAAAAGACAGAACGTAATCTAGTAAAATTGGTAATNTTCCCNGAAGTCCAGATTTACGCGTACGCGGAAACGCGTTCACTGTCGCTAGAGGAAGCTGACTGTCACTATATGGCATTGAAAGTACCGAAATAAAGCTTTTTGATTCGTAAATATTTTATCAAATGCAAGAATTACGATAGTTAAAAGACCCCAGTATTTATCATGATAACGCAGATTGTCTGAAATTATAAGAATTGCGAATTTTTAAATATGAAAATAGGTTTGAAAAACTGTATTATAGATCCGTACCTCGATGATTAGATCCTGGATAAGACGGACAGATTTTCCAAAACGATTAGGGATAATATAATTAATGTACATCCGTACCTTGATGTTAGATCCTGGATAAGACGGACAGATTTTCCAAAACGATTAGGGTTACTATAATTATTATACATCGATACCTTGGTGCTATACCTTGGAGAAAATCGGCTGATATTCCGAAACGTTTAAGGCACTACCATAGCGATTTACAACGTAGCTACGTTGTAAATTGCTATGACACTACATAGGATGAATAAAAATGAATATTATAATCGGAAATAATAGGCCTATAACATTAGGAATACCTCAGGCCAGTACTGCTAATATAAAGACCTTAGAAAAGTAACCCGTGGTTGAAATTGTCCACACATTCGTTTTTCGAAACTGATGTGTCGATGATCGAGTATGACATTAGAATAAGACCCGCCTTGTTTGCACATTCGTTTCACGAAATGGATGTGTCTGACAAGTGCACTTATGGCACCATGATCAGTACGTGCATGCAAATTATTGTATTTTGGCAACGTTACGATAGCAAATAACGCAATATTCCGACATGTATGTATTTAATGTCCTCCCTGTGCGCATCGAATGTATCTACAACTAGTATGACAAGAAGAGCGTCTCGAAAACATGCCCAAGATTCGTTGCCCTGCTCGCATTGAGGCCATAATAAGACTGACTGAAGTGATGAGATGGCCTGAGAGTATCGATATGAACTGGACATTCTGTTGGCATTAATGAACGGCTGGGTGGTACCAACTCTAAAATTACTATTCGACAGTCCCGAAAAACTGCTCCCCTCGATAGAATCAGGGCTTAATGATGTCAAATGAACGAGATGAGAAGAAATCCGGCACTATCAATCACTGCTCAGCCAGGACCAGTGAACCAAAGGTTGGAACGTGCCAAACAATGCCCGCAAGAAGTCGCGTTGAAGACAGCGGAGAAAAGAAACGACCAATACGGCTGCAAAATCAAGAAAAGATACGCAGAAGAATCGTTTCATCAGCAAGGGAGTTGAAGAAATCGGTTTCGAAATAGATGCACAAGACAGAGTACCCAAGCGTACGGTTGCCAAATATGTCCTGAACATACGATGATGGAGGTCGGAGAGGGTGCGTTTGACGGACAACGACATGAATCAATCTGCGGCATGATGACGAGACGCGTGAGTCATAACAGGACATTGATATTTTCATGTGAGGGTTACTTCGATGTATTATTGTATAGTGACGCCATTTTGTTCAAGCGCTGCCTTTACTGTATCTTTGATCAATACCATCAGGTTGCTTTAAAATGGCGCTAACATTTTATGACGTAGATATGTGTATGGGTTAGTGAACATTTATTATGTGAATAATTGGTCGTTACTACAGTAATATGATAGCGAGTACTATGCCTGTAGGCTTTACATAGGCGTTATACACCGACCACGCCCTATATTAGTGTCGGGACCCTTCACCCTTGCGGGATAGAAGCTTAGGATTAGAAATGGTTAGGGATTTTTTTCAGAAACCCGTAAAAGGGACCCTGGGTATCTAACAGTGTTCGAATAAGCAACACCTTGTTAAGGGTAGTATCACAAAGTGCACTTTAATTGGCATATGGCCATGTTAATCGGGTCAACGATACAAAGTCCTTAATGTTGGAACCTCCCGGGGTTACGCGTTATAAATAGCTACGCACCCTTAGACTAAGCTAGGAACCTCTACCTTATTGGAGCATGTGTAGAGTTAAAGATTCGTGGTAAATCAGATCTATTGTTTGTGAGACACGGTACATACGAATGAATAAAAAGCTTATATACACCGATACAAAGGAACCCAGAGATATAACAGATAGTGATTGAAACATTGATTCGTGCATGACTATTGTGATTGAATGGTGTATCATGTAGCGATATGTCATGAATGGACTTTACGGCAGGAAAGGCCGTCACATTCATTAGATGTGTGAACTAACCTTGGAGCTGCTTTACGGCAGGACAGGCCGTCACATGCATTATATGTGTAAACAAACCTATGAGATTTTACGGCAGGAAAGGCCGTCACATTAATTATGTGTTAACAAACCCTGAAAGATACGACTTCGGCAGGAAAGGCCGTCGCATAGTTTATATGCGAAAACAAACCTTGGAGTATTTAAAATACATTTAATCGTGCATGAATATGAATAGGTTGAAGCTTTATCTTGTGTTATAATTGATGGATATTCTATGTGCCAATTTAACCGAGTTTTGCTTAGATACCTCATTCTGTCTGCATGGTTATTTAATTGGAGTATTTGGTTGTATTAAGGCTTAATTACACGTTATATAAGACTAGTTTAGAACTCTGGACCTAAGGGTCATTGTCTGATACTGAAAGGTACCACCACTGCAACTACTGCTGCCTCAATCAACACCCACGGACGTCGTCTGGACAGTACAGCGCAATAGAAGGTCAACTCCTCACCGCGAAATAATCCGAACCAAGTGTAGACGACTCGCATAACAATCGTTATCGGAGCTGCACTATAAAGACATTACTGGAGCCACCGGCGAGATTATTCCGGTGAAAAAAACAGTGACCTATTAATGTGCGCGAAGACGACCCTCGTGAGAATAGTGCTCGGAGTGACGGTGATCACTTCTGTTATATCTTTGCTGATAACGTTGGCGTCGGTCTACGTACACCTCGTGCCAGTATTCTTTCCTACGACAAATCCCGAAGGTCTCTCTAACAACGTCACTTCAACGGCCGAAGCACTTACTGTCCCACGTAACGGATTTGCTGTGGCAATCGCCAACGGAACCGACCCAGTTATCTTCGGAAGGTATTCCGTACCTACAACGCAAGGGCGAGTGATCGAAAACAACACAACCACTTCCGTGCGTAATTTGCTTCGAAACGGTACTTCCCATAACCAATAAAAGGTACGGGACTAAGACTCAGACAATCAACCGTTACATATAATTTGCGAAAAATGCTAAAATTATTCAAAAAGAAGAATAAGTCGTCGAAGGCGGCAGGCGAGCTCGAGCAGGGCATCAAGCTACTAAAGGCAACGCAAAAGCGCCACGAAGATGTCAGACAACAAGAACGACAGTTGGCCAAAGACGTGGCTGATCAAACGAAGGTACTAAAAGAAGTCAAATCAACTCTGCCCGAGACAATGAAGGGGCTGGAAAAAGCCAAGAAAGAAGTCAGGCGAGCTCAAGCCGACCTCAAAGCAGTATGCGATGCCACTTCGAAGGTCAGCGGGAAAGTCTCCACTGAAGTTCTCAGTGAAATCCTGAAATCGGAATTTGAACTGGGCAAAGCCCATGCCCAA